>JAOEHI010052000.1:0-17505 GCA_025447815.1 Percopsis transmontana | reverse complement strand
TGCTGGCCACGCCCCCTTAACCTCCTCCCAGGGAAAGACATACAACAGGCAAAAACAAAGGAAAACACACACCACACAAGGGAAAGACACAGTATGACAGTTAAGGTATTGAGAAGTTAAAATCTCAATTAGTTCTTCATGTATAAATGTACACAAAACTAGCGTCTCAGGAAATAAACGTATCAACCATTAAACCAATTAACCAATTAAATCAACCACAGAAAAGCCTTGTGAAATAATTACCAAGCAGAAGTCAAGCTAATTCCTAATGCAGAAGTGCCTGTGCATCCTAGCAATTATATTATGTTTTAAATGAAATACAGAGTCATTTTGTCAGACATAGCTGCAGGGAGTGTTGAGGGTTCACTGGAAGAAGTCGTTGGAATAAAGTCGTTTGAAAGTTGAAGCCTGTCTGTCATGCTGCGTTTATCTCTCCGTGTGTTGCAGGCTGGTGGGCCTGGCCCAGACATGAAGCTGGAACAGACTGAGGCCCCAGTCAAGTGTCCAGCATTTTCCCGATGACCAGTGACTGCAGGCGTTGGACCGGTGCCCACCTAAACCCCCGGCTCCTGTCACATTAGTGGCTTCCCTGTCATATGACTTTAATTTCCCCTCCCTGGTGACCCATGAGGAAACTGGAACGTTCCGGACGAATTATCAGATAAAAAAACAAAACAAGAAAAAACAAACAAACAAGAACAACAACAAAAACACAATGTTCTTTCCGAATGAGTTAGTTTTGCTGGTTTGCTTGTTATTTTGTTGGCCATAAAATTGGCAAACATATTGTTCACCAAGCCGTAGATCTGCCTGGGCAATGACATTTGTCAAAGTTGAGGAGAGAGAAAGTACTCCGGGCCGTTCCTTTCCTTCCAACAGCTCTCCTGGCTGGGAACATGAGGATCCGCTGCACACACTATGAATGGCAGATTTAGACTTCTGTAATTAACAGGTAAACACACGAGGGAGGCAGGCAGCGGCTCAGCACAGAGACAAGTGAGAGATGAAAAGGCGGTGTTGGCAGGGGAAACATAGCGGCGGGCTGGTGCCAGGCGATGGCAAGCGAGGCGCTCCATGGCACAGGACCCTGGCACAGGAAGAGGAGGCTCTGTGTTTCCTCCCTTTACACAGCCAGGAAAGAGGACAGCAGCAAAAATATCTTCATCAGGAGGTTCAGAGTAGGTCTAAATGTATATCTCTGAATGCATGCATCATATGGTCCACTCTGCCATGTTGAAATAAAGTGCTGATAACTAGCAAGTTTTTTAAATGCTATATTGTACACTTTTGTAAACTCCAAAAAAAAACAAAAAAACTTCTTTCTACTCTACTAGATAAGCTCTAAGAATGTTAAGCACTTTGCAGTTAGCAATTATTAACTGAAAAGTGAATGATAACTTTAGATTATTGTAAATATTAACTGTTTTGAGGAGCGAATGATACACTTTCGAGTAATGTTGTGCAAATTCATAGGTGAAGTAACCTTGTTACATAATGCTGTTAACAAATGTACTAATTGTAAGTCGCTTTGGATAAAAGCGTCTGTGTGAGCGTCGGAGGGTGGATGGCGAAAGCAAGTGCGAGCCAGATGGAAAACACACGCAGGCGAGAACAGAGTATACGGGGCAGGATAGTCTAGTGGTCTAGGTGTTGGACTCCCAGCCGTAAGGTCGTGGGTTCAAGCCCCATTGTCGGCTTACCTGTAAGCATCCTTGAGCAAGATGCCTAACCCCTACCTGCTCCATGTAATATAGAACAATGTAATTGTAAGTCGCTTTGGATGAAAGCGTCTGCTAAATGCTGTAACTTTAACTGTATACGCTATAAGCGATATTTAAGTGAACTGACAAACAACAGTGGTGTAAACACCAAAAATGACCAACGGCACCTAGTGCCGTTGTGGAACTTAAATAGTCACTACTCATTGTAGCAATGAGGCACACCTGGGAGCGCTAATCACCCCCAGGCGTGCAGTATGGGAGAGGGGCACGGTCCGGTGCGCGCTGATTGTGACAGTCTGCTAAATGCTTAAAATGTAAAAATGTCTGCATGCAAGGTTGTGCGACTGTATAAATCTTCCCCCAGTAGTAGTCTAACTAATATAATAATTATAATAATGGGGAAAAGAATAATTAATTGTGTTATAGCTCACCCAGAACAACTCGGGAGGAGTACACCCTCCTGCACTCAGGTGTAGAAGGGGCATACACGCTCTTCAATTTGAAACAATGTTTTTGGGTAATCCCAGACACAGATAGAGGGGTGTCTCCATTTAATTCACTCAACAACTACTGTGGGTGTTTTAGTATTCATAAATGCTAATGCATGTTTTTTAAACAATGGAACAATGTTGCATTTGGTACTGGAAGGTGCCAAAATAAAAATGTATTTAGCATTGATAATTACTAAACTAATGATTACTTAATAACACACATACTACATGTAAACATGACTTTTTAATGGACACATATTCAGAAAAACTAGTGGTAAATCAGACACTGCTGAATCGACCTTGGTTAGGTGGTCGTGTAGCTGAGGGCTTATGCTAGCCATGTATTACTACTGCTCAGAACTCCCAGCCCATTTCTGAGAGGGCTATACTGACAGATTGCTCTGCCACCCACTGCTGTTATTTTTGGCCTCGCCTACCCCTAATTCTTCTTTCTCCCCAGGCACATCTCTCATTTTATGCACAAAGTTCCGTTTCCCTCCTTCCAGAGGCCCCGTATCCTGGTGCAGGTGAGTTTAGTCCCTGAAACAGTTTCCTGGTTTGTAGTTCTTAGTAGTTCTGACTGTGTTGTAAAGACCGTTACAAGCTATAAATTAGAGTTTACACAACTGCAAAACCTGAGAGGAAACGTTTCCGATGTGAAATGTGCTTTGGATAATCTACTAATTTGATGCGGCGTAGACATCGGGATTTTATTCCACTCGTGTTTTTACAGCTCTCCCCTCACGATAGCCTGATGTTGGGCAAGCCAGTGTCTTCTCCTCTGCCACTAAAGTAAGTTTTATTTAGATTTATTTATTTGTAATCTTAGGTTCAAACAAGAGGGAGAAGTCTGGATTGTGAACTAAGGACATCCCTTAAAGTCGTTTCCCAATCCCAAAATACTTTGTGCTACACTATCTGTTTGTTAAAATAACCACTGCTACAGTACATGAGTAGATGTTATTTTGCGACGTTACCTTGATACATTTTCTATATGTATGTTGTTGGTTTTGTTTCTTAGTGGTGGTCGCTTCTCCACACTGCTTCAGAACCTCGGCCCAGAGAATGCCGTCACACTATTGGTGTTTGCAGTCACTGAACACAAGATCCTGGTCCACTCTTTAAGACCCGCCGTTCTGACCAGCGTCACAGAAGCTCTCGTGTCTGTAAGTACAGTAGGATGCAGTATGATGCAGGATATTCTACTATGTGGAATATGTGCCTTGGTTAAGCTGCGATTTGCGGTATACCGTGTCCGTGCAGTAAAGAGCAGTTGTAATCAAATCAGTGCATTTTACATGTCTCTGTTCCAAGTCAGGTTTATTTATATAGCCCTTAATCACAGTTACAGCCTCAAGGGGCTTTACAAAATCACATTTCAAACAGAAAAATGACTTAACCTCAAATGTTGGGAGGGGATTCAGAAAGCAGGAATTCCCCCGTACACAACTGTCCAGCGTGGAATAGGGGAAGAATGGGCAGTATCATCAAGTATTACATCGATCTATTACGCGACCTAGCATTACGTACAGTATAAGGTTTAATAGAGGCGTAATCCCATAGCCCACCGTTTCTCTCTTACTTCCACCCCTATTTCCTATTTCCTGTGACTCAGATGATCTTTCCGTTCCACTGGCCGTGCCCGTACATCCCGCTCTGCCCCCTGGCGCTGGCAGACGTGTTGAGCGCCCCCTGCCCCTTCATCGTGGGCGTGGACTCCCGCTACTTTGACCTCTACGACCCTCCGCCAGACGTCAGCTGCGTAGACCTGGACACCAACACCATCTTCCAGTAAGCACAAGCGGCAGGGCCGATTCAGACATTGCAGCGCATCGCTTTTACATTCGCTCAAGCCAACACTGCAGTGACGAATTATCGTCATGATACTGTGTAACGCCATCGAACGCGGGGTCAGTCAGAGTACACAGAGGCGCGCTAGGCAGAGAGTTTCCAGAATAGAATTGCTGCCTTCTGTCTGCCTTTATTTCAGTCCACAGAACTGCCAGCTCATGAGTTCTAAGTTTAGAGACCAGGCCCTTTTCGCTGGAGTCTGGGAGAAAAAGGTTATTTTTGTAGCGTTGGACCTAGGGTTTTTTTTTAATTTGAAGAGAACGCAGTTTTGTGGCGAATCGGGTCAAGTCAGCAGCGGTTCCCAGTTTCCCATGTCAGTCCGACAGCGTTAGGTGGTCTAGTAGTCTACACTCCCCCAGCCACGAGAGGTGTTGGTGTTGGCCGCACAGTCTCTCCGGGTCTCATTGCATATTTTTGCTTTTTTAGCCATGAAGATAAGCGGGCCCTCACTTGGAAAATCCTGCCAAAGAAACCCTGTAAAAACCTAATGAATGTGCTGAATAATCTCTACCAACAACTGGCTGATGGTAAGTAGTGAATGGATAGCATAAATAGAGCAACACTTTTTGTTGCTGCATGTGGTTTGTCCAGTCACATGCCTCGGAACAGATATGCATTTAGACGCATGGTGGTGCTGCTTTAACTAAAAGTAGATCTGATATTATGCATTCTCACACCACATATGCAAATACCCTTAAAATGTATCATGCCAGGACCCACAGAGTAGACTTTGCACTAACCTGCTCTTCATGCCTCGAAGTGATTAGGACAAATATAGAGTGATAGTCCAATTCCAGCTCTACCCCCCCTCTACCTTGACCCGCCTGTCCTCTTATTGTACCTCTTAAGTCACTGAAGATGTTCCCTCTGTTATTTATGGAGCAACAGACATCGAGTTATAGAAATTGAATAATGGGATTTTCCGATTCACTGAGTTTAAAAATTCCACCCTGTCATTGTCTAAAGGAAACTGAATTATGATATATCTGCTAAAACTGTGCGCTGACCTTCAGTGGTCCCAAGGATCTGTGAAGACTCAAGATACCTCAATGTTTATTGAAGCAATTATTGCCATACTCCAATACTGTGTGTACTGTGTAGTCTATACTTTTATGCTTCATGTTGTTGTTTGAAGGACCCCAAATATAAAGTTTTTGGGTTCAAGTTTATACTTTGTAATGCACCTGTCCACCACAGTATGGGTGGCTGTTGGGGGAGGGGTAGAGAACAGTTTGAGCCTACGAACTCTGTAGGGGGTTGAGTAGAGAGGAGTGCCAACCAATCAACTTACAGGTGTGCTCTCTCCAAGTTCCAAACAGATACAACAGATGATGCTAGTTTAAGCTAAAGACACAAATCAAAGAAGTGTACTTTTTTTTTTTAAAAAAAAGGTCTTTTCACATAATTCCCTTGATCAGAACTACGTCATCAGATCGCACATGCTGCACATGGTTGGAAGTGCTGATTCATCCTAATCTTCCAGCGTGTTTACACTAATAACAGCTGTTTGGCATGTTGACGCTGTCCCATACTTCAGGTCAACAGCAGACAGATGGGCTGCTGGAGCCCAGCATGAGTGACTCAGCAGAACTGAGCTGTGGAAAGAGCCTGCACATGCTGGAGGTGGAGATCCAGGAAGCCTTTCTGCGCTTTATGGCGGCCATTTTAAAGGGTTACCGCTCCTACCTGCGACCCATTACACAAGCACCTTCAGAGAAAGCCACAGACGCAAGCTCGCTCTTTGACCTGCAAGGTAGGGGGCCGGTTAATACCATGGTCAGCTCTAATTGGTTTAAAATTGAGTTGGACCCTAAAGACATTTAGTCCTGCTTTATTATGCGCACTACTATTGCTAAAAATGAGGGGACATTTGCAATAAATCTAGATTACGCAACATGTTGGCCATCTGGCATTTTGCGTACTAGATCAGTATTCGAATTTCATCCATAATGGCTCATTCATGTGGCTCTTAAATATTTTACGCATCTACCTGTTAAAGCTATAAAAAATTTTTGAAGCCCAGGAATGGTGTAACATTACAAGATTGGCAATGATGACTCAATGAATATAGAAACAACAGTATAACAGTGAATGGTAACGCCTTCCCTCTCTACAGCTGGCCTGCCTCAAAACCAGATGGGTCATGTTTAAAACACGAGTTTTAAGTGCCGGTCCTCCTCCCTTTCTCCCTTCTATCCTTCCTTCCTTCCTCCATAGCCCCTCTTGCCTCCATCTTGAGTAAATAAACACACGTCGGTTTGGAGAGGAACACTGAGGATTTGAGAGGATGGTGGGGTTGAGGGCTTGAGACTGTTTGCAAACAGGAAAGGGAGCTAGCTAGCTCGCACTGCAGCTGTTTCAATGCTCCAGAGGCTAGCGGTGGGCCTAGCTAGCTTACATCACATCTGAAATGAGTTGGTCTGATTTCATGGCTGCCCCACTGGAGTATAGCCACAGCCAAGGTCAGGTCCAATATGAGTTATATTATATAGACCTAGTAAAACATTTTGACTCAAGGAAGAGACTTATGTGTAAAATATGAAGGTTACGTGTAGTCAAGGCTTAATTAATTTCTACATACCCATGATGGGTAATGGGTAAGTATGTATATGTATATAGATTCTGCTATATGGACTCCCCTGTTTTGGAAGTAAATGGGGTCAGTTTTCTCCAAGTGCACTTATACATAATATTCCATGTTGTACCCAAATTACACATAAGGCAATTGTGTCAACGCAAATTCAAGCCATTATTTCATAATTTAATAACTAAAATAACAAAACCTTTAAATTGTATCTAGGACTGTTTTTAATTTACTGTGACTAAGTGATATGTGGCCCGGAGAAGAGAATGTAGTCCCAGCAGGATTTTAAAGCTTTAACATCATTGTAAATTATGGATCTGGATTAATGTGACGATTTTTGTTTTATCAGCAACATCACAGGAAATGGATCAACATCAAATATTGAAGATAAAACAAACGTATACAGATTAAGAGTTCCAGTATGTCCTAGGGGGTTCAAATTGCTCAGATGGTTACAGTTTAAAAGTTTTTTTCTCTGTTGTGCGTGGGTGTGTGCAAATGTAATAAAGAGTGAAAGGAGGAGGCCATTTAAATACCCTTGAATGTTCCCATCAGCTGCTGGGGACTTACTCCGCAGAGAACTATCGCAGTGTTTGGCCTCCACCACTACAACCCTGTGAGCTAATGGTCATTCATCCTGTTCTTGGCCCAAAGCACCAACAGCCTGTTACGGCAGCTGCTCTCAGCACCTATTAATGAAGCTATTTGCCATGTTGCGGTACCTCCCAAGTGGCCCATTATACTAATAACATTCTGTTGGCTTGCATTGTGCAGCTTAAATACAAAGATTGGTGACGTTCACTGTATCATAGGAATTGTTAAAGGACTCTTTACCTGGGTTTCAAGTTAATGCGTGGGCGACCTCTTGTTTTACTAATGTTTTGTTAGGATGACATGCAGAGCTCCTATGGGGCCAGGGAAACGATGGTAAGGTTTTGGAATATAAAATATATATATATACACGTATATAAAAAGTTTGAAGCCTAAAATTATCTATGAAGTAAACTTTGTTCATACCCAAATTGAAGCTAGCACAGTTGTAAAAATTCTAGGCAAATGTATTTGCTTACCTCATTTGGAAGAAAATTATAGGAAACATGATGGAAAAGGTTTGGTATTCTATTGGTACTGTACTTTACTGTACCCTGGCATTGTAACTTCAGGATTTCTGAGGAGCCGTGACCGGTCTCACCAGAAGTTCTACTCCCTGATGACCAAGACCCAAATGTTCATCCGGTTCATTGAGGAGTGCTCCTTCGTCAGTGACAAAGATGCCGGCCTGGCCTTCTTTGATGACTGTGTGGACAAAGTAAGCTTGGCCTTGTACTTTGTTTAGATGTTATGATCTTGTGGAATTTAGCTGCCTCACACCACCTACCAACCACACAGGTGCTTGATTGACATCTCCCAGACGCCCCTCGGTTTCTTTTAGTTTAAAACATTCAAAAATCGACTAAAATTATCATGAGAATGTGGAGAAATAACCGCCCTTGGTAGCGCTGCCCCGAGAGCGTATTCTAACCTCTTGTCATCATGTTGAAGGTACTGCAACTGCAACGATGGCAGAAGCTCTTGGAAAGCAGGCAGAACTCGGCATAATACATGTGTAAAAATACACCACGGTCAAGCTAGGCGTAATTGCTTGGTCAAGTCAGCTGCGCTTATATTTATATTGCGCCGATATTTTAAACATTGCGGTAATTGCACAGGCGCTGCCGAAAGACCGCGGCCATGTGAGCTGGTCTTGCCGGCCGGCGTTTACTTTGTGCTGCGTGTACGGTAAATCTTACAGGTTTAACTACAAGGGAGGAGGGACTGTGCATTTCCTTGTTTCTTACGATAGGGGTGGACACCACAACCTTTTGGTGATATGCTGCCCCCTAATTGTTTGGAGTGTGGTCAAACAGGTGGCCAAATACCACACACAGCCCCCTTAAGGCGGGACAACTGACAGCACCTTTATGATTAGTTCATTTGAATGCGCGTAGTTTGCTGATGTCAGCAAATGAACCCAAAACACCTGTGTGGCTGGACAGAGGTGTTGAAACTCTTATGGTCTGCCTCTGCATTAACCAAACATGCTTCTCTCCTCTATTCTCCCTATTCCTTCTCTTTCCCTCTATTTCTCTTTCTCTGCCTTCCCTTCGCCGTGTCTTTGCGAGCAGCTCTACAGCTCAGAGCGCAGTGCAGACAAAGGAGGCAAGGCAAGTATATTACTTTTTTTGGGGGGTGGGAATTGTCTTTCCTCCTGTGGCTATGTTTTTGTGTTTACATGGAGATTTGTTTGTTGGCCGCACGCTCGCAGCGACAACAACTCAGTGCTTTAGTCCAGATGGCCCATGAAGAAAACATTGCTTGTAGACCCATTTGAAAGGAGAACTTTTTTCAGAAAGCTGTTAATCCCTCGAGGTGTTGATGGTTGTAAAGTGATAATTTTGTTGTAAATTTGAATGGTGAGTTTAATGTGATCATCATATCTACAGTATATACTATCATCCCCACTTCAGTCTTTTCTACAGTTTAGATAATGTCTTCTTCTAATTTCCCTTCGGCAGCAGATAGAGTAAGGGCTCTTTTGGGGAAAAAAAACGCTAGTTTCTCAAAATTTCTGTTACCTGTTAATTTTTCATGATTTGAGCTGGTGAGGGCTGTTTTTCCACCTCAGCAGTTTCTGAAGCGCTGAAGCGATGGGTTTCAAAGCCTCCAGTTCGTTTTTCACGACCCCCTCCCTTCCACCGAGCACGTGTGAAGACGTGTTTTCGTCCTGCGAGTGCCGTACAGCCCCATGTAAACTGTACACACACTGATGCGTAAGCACGCCCATTGACTAGACAGGGGCTTCTCACAAGGGTATCTGCTGATAAGGCATCCAGTGTTCCCAGCACCACAGCCACGGTCATACTGACCTCATAAGGACAATTCATTGTTGGTGCTTGGGTGGGTTTGTGTGGTTTAACGCTATGTTTCAGAATTAGTGTTGTTTTGGTTTGAATCTCTGAAAGCACGTGCCCCTCCCACACAGTACCTGAGTGCTGAGTGGCTTGCAATCTTCTCTACCCCCCCCCCCCCCCTCCCCCCTACACCCCGACCACACTTTTGTGGACAGTTGTGTTTAAAGCAAATAGTTGGTGAGGCGAATCCATTCCCCGGTCACGTTCGTTGACCGGCGGCTTCCCCGGGTGGAAGGGACTGCCCTTTGGTTGGAGCGTGCCTGCGCGTGTTTGTGCGTTTTCAGGTGTGTGTCAGGCCGCCACCGGCTGTAATTGAGGCATAGCGGAGGTGAATGAATGAATCAGCCTGCCTCCTTGTTGCCTGCTCAAGCCCAGGGTGACGGGTAGGTCTCCTTGTCCTGTCTGTGTGTCAGCACCATGGCCTGTTAATCCTCTGATGGCTTCTCAGCGCAGTGGCCTCCTCACAGGGATTACCCTATCACTCACGCTAGGCTTTTAGAAAGCCACACACACACACACACTGACAGTCCACGGACGCAATCCTAAATTCATCTATAGTATCTCATAAAACACCCCTGTGGCTGTCCGTCTGTCTCTCTCAATCACTCCTATAAACACATACCAGCTCCCTGCCCAGGTCAGCTTTTAGAGACAGCAGGGCAACAGGCTCCCGGCTGAGCGGTTGTGTTTAGCGTCTTTGTGTTGTAGTGTCTTGGAGCTGACAGGAGACGGGCTCTTCAAACGGCCTGCCGCTCTGTCAAAACGACATTCTCCCTTCACCGTAGAGCAGTGTCACACTGTGGATGTGCCATTCTCTAAAGATAACAAAATGGATTTCTAGCTTTTAAATATATAACTTTTTATTTTTTTTAAGTAGGATTGAAACAGAAAACTTTTTAGACAGTTTATTTACAATGTTGAAACTAAATTAAATTGGTTAGAGATCTAGTACTACAGTAAATGTAGCTAAGAACACTTAACAGTATTTAGCGTAGCTGATTTGATGAAAGCAACTGCAAGCAACTTGCAGGGGAAAAGCAGGACTCCTGATGCTTCAACCTAAACATTAATAGGGTCACCCTTCTCTAGGTACCACACCATACAATCATAGAACTATATAATAACTAGAAGGAACAACCCCGTTTGTTCCATTGACAAGTACGTTGAAGACGACCATGGTGCAAAATCTAAGATGGCTCCCAACGCATTTCACGTAATATATCTCCACCGCGCATCAAAATTAAAGTGGCACATACTGTATGCAGTTAGTTATTTCAAGGCAACTATGGACGGTGTGCTTTCTCTGACATAATCTTAGATATTTTATCTTATGTATATAAAAATATTACACTGGCAACAACCTATTGGCGAAGTTGAATGCCTTTTTAGATTAACATGGCAGTGAATGGAGAACACTCCCTTTTGGCATCACCAACGCAAAATGGGGCCGCCCACAGTGGTCTTCAAGGCAGAATAGAACGTTGATCCCGGTGTACCATCCAAACCTAGCTCTTATTGATCACGCAATGCAACCATATTGCTTTATATATTGGATATTCTCCAATATATATTAGATTTTTTTTATCCATGAATTATTTTTTATCAAATGAAACCTAGAAAAAACTTGCAGACTGCCAGGGTTTGTGGTAAGTACTCAATTGCAGACCAACAGGGTACGGCAAAGGAGGTTTATTTCACAGTCCAGATAAATAAAAAATAAAAAATAAAAAAATCGAATCTTAGTAGTACAAAAAAGTCCAATGTCAAAAACCAGGAAACTCAGAAGTACAGACCAGAAACAGTAGCTAGGACCTAAGACAGTCAAAAACTGTTAAGATGGCAGGAAGAAACAAGGTTAAAAAAATACAGGCAGACGCTGTAGTTCTAACAGGCAGGCTTGGACAAGGTACAGGCTAGAAGCGTAGAGGTAATACACTCACTCGATCTGACAGGTCACAAAGGACACAGCAGGGTAGACGAAGGCAGCCGGTGATTAGTGATTGCTAACAGGTATAGCTGATTGCCGAATTCAGGTGGCAGGAGTGCAACAGGAAGAGTGGAGGGAAGGGAAGGGAAGAGGAACAGGACCTGAAAACATTTAAATACTTTTAATTGGATCTAAAGTAGGGCAACAATGAAATATCCACATATTTTGGGAAAAGGTTACAGTATAGTAAGTCTCTGGCTGATGTACAGTACTGTCCATTGCAAGCAACTTAAAATAACCATATCTTTGCATTTTACTGCAGAGTAGCTAATATCTTAAAGCAAAATCGACATTTTTCTACTCACACACTAGCCCAGCTACTTAAGGTGAAAGGCTGAATTCATTGCCTCTCTACACACTGGCCCAACAGCCTATAGATTTGTTGTAAGACTCCATAACTCGTAGCTTTTGCTGGTAATATTCCTACATTTTATGGCCGGTTCTACAGTTAAATCGTAAATGCCTGCCAGGGAGAAATATAGTTTCTTTTTATACCGCACACAAGCAAGGCCACAGCTTGTATATGTGTACCCATCTGTGCTAATGTATCAACTGAATTACCAATTTCCCTTTTCCCCTTCTGTTTTTCTAGTCCATTTGGCAGGAAGATGCCTTGTTCTACACAGCGTAAGAAAGATAAATAACAGTAAAATGGAAAAACAGAATGTGACCTTGAAGAGCGTCAGGGATTTCCATTGAAATTGGGCAGTAGAAGGAAAGAAAGAAAATGAATAGAGGAAATGGAGGGATGTTTTAGGGAGTTGTGGAAATGGGGAAAATCTAGGTCACCTGCTGGTACCGTCCTTTATCCCTGGTCATCAGCTCTACACACATTCCTGTCTGCCTGTGTGCAGAGAGGCTGTTGTGATAACTACACAAGTCACCTTTTTTACTGGAAGTTTAGTACCAATTAATGTTTTTAGACTGTCTGGACAATTCTGAGCAAATGTCATGCCCTGCTTTCTCCTGTAAATCTCATTTAACATTGTAGAATTGTTAATTACTTATGTTGGGTATCTTGAGGGTATGTTGTCACCTGGGTTTGTTAGCAAAAAAAAATAAAAAAATCCTCCTTTCTACTCTGTTAGATCAGCTCTTAGAATATTAAGCACTTTGCCGGAATTTAGGCTCTTAACAATTATTGACTTTTTGACGAGTGAATGATAACTTTAGATTATTGCAATTAATGACTGCGAATGATAACTTTCGAGTAATGTTCTAAAAATGCGTAAGTGAAGTAACCTTGTTACATGATGCTGCGCTTATTCTGGGAGAATGTTATTTGCTTGCTAAAACTGGTGGTTAACCAGTTCAACTGTTGACAAATGTACTAATTGTAAGTCACTTTGGATAAAAGCGTCTGCTAAATGCTGTAAATGTAAGCAGGATATATGAAAAAATGCTATGGACGCATTCTGCTAACATTTAGTGGAAAGGTCTGTTTTTATTGTGTATTGGTTATAATACATGGCTGTCAGTCACAAGATAAACCTTAAATTCAGCAACTCCCAACAAACAGAGCTCATGTGACATAGGTTGCTGTCAAGACACGTCAACCCAGTGCCCAGGGGAAATACTGCTACAACGAGCTTTTCTTTTTGATGGTGAAGCAGCTGTTGTCTTGTCATGTACCCCGCTATCCAAGCAAACATTGCAACACAGACGTTCAGCTAACATCAAGGCCTGTGGTGATGTTCCCCTCTGGCTAATGAGACGCTAACTTTTCAGAAAGTACAAATGGGCTAAGCGACACTTCTGCCTGGCCCACCCTCCAATCCCATTAGTCTGTTCCTCTCCCTAGGTGGACAGCGATAGGCCGGAGGAGGCCAGGTTGATAGAGACTGACGAATCGCAGCGCAGCGAGCACACAGTTTTCATCACGCCCCCCGAGCTGCCTCCCCTGCCCGACGCGGAGGAACATCCACTATGTTACAGGTACCGGTTGACAGATAACACACTGGGAAAAACATTGATTGATAGGCACTTTAAACAAGCACTGTGCCCTTGGGCTAAAGCTAGTGAACAAAGGACGTAAGAGTTCATAAACATGTACTTCTATTATGTACTGTATACTGTAATCTAATATTCATTGCTATCCACTTCTTCTTCACATCTGTTGTTGATGTACTTTATTTTGTACTGCACTGAATTTTATGCTTAAAAATAAATAAATAACTGCCTTCTTAGATGATGAAGTTTTCTGAATCAGAAATGGATACTTCCAAAACATTTCTTTTGTTACTGCAGAGGTTTTGGTTCATTCCCACAAACCCCTTTTCAGTGTTTGAACGAATATTAAAGGGGATCATTACAGGAACTGCTCCACCTATACTAATATGATTGTTGATTTGAGGAGTTCAGCTCACCTACAGGGAATTGAGGAGCCACAGTTTTGTGTTTCTAATCTTTCTTTTCCTTGTCTTCTATCCCTAGAATGCATGTGTTTTATCATGTGGCTACGCGTTGCGCTTTGTATTGTCATTTATACTAGCACCTAGGTCCGTGAGAAACGACATTTCGTTCACTGGATACTTCAGTCAGTTGGTCAAAGAAAATATTTAATTTCCATTTGCAGTAAGTTCAAGTTGGCGGTATGGCTCTGTTCTGGGAGCTCAGAAGAGCGGCAGAAAGACCCCCCCATAGGGTACAGAACAGAGCAGGCATGGCATTGATTAAGTCAGACACGGCATGAAAGGAGAAGTTGGGGTGGCGGCAAAATGGCTTGCTGAGGAAGCGGCGGGAGTGGGCAGGCTAAGGCAGCTTAAATAAGGCGCCCTGAACGACTTTAGCCAATTGTATGCGTAGCAGGTGATGAGCTGAGCCGTCGGTTGATTGAGATCAACTGATTTCAGCTGGCGATTTGAGCTCGGGGCCTGAGCTTGACTTTGTAGCCTTCCTGAACTAGCGCTATGCTTTTCACACTGGAAGTAAGTGGGGATGTAACGATATCAAAATCTCACGGTACGATAATACCTCGTTATAAAGTCCGCAGTACGATATTCATGGCAATATTAAAAAATAAAAACCAAATGAAGACTAGGAAAAAAAATGCCAGTGGTTCACGCTAAAAAGAACTAGCCATGTCTCCGCCAGGTACGATGGCTTCCCCGTGTTAAGCCTGGACCTCTTCGACCCCGTGGAGGGCTTGTGGACCCCTTCCTCTCGCCTCGCTGCCCGTCAGAGCTGCCCCACTAGCCCTGCACCCATGTTCAGACGCACCAAGCAGGTCAACACACAACACACACACCACACACACACACTCCAGAATATAGAACTAACTACTATTAGAATCTTGTGGTTTAACATAGATATATCGATAGATAGATAGAGGGATCGTTTTCACACGTTCCACACACATGCATGCATCTGTCTCAATAACCCCCCCCCCCTCCAAACCCTCCTCCTCCCCCACAGGAGATCAAGTCCGCCCAGAAGATCGCCAAGAAGTACTCGTCCATCCCCCAGATGTGGTCCAAGTGCCTGCTGCGCCACTGCTACGGCCTGTGGTTCATCTGCCTGCCTGCCTACGTCAAGGTGTGCCACTCCAAGGTGCGGGCGCTGCGCGCGGCCTACGACGTGCTCCGGAAGATGCAGACCAAGAAACTGCAGCCCCCCGACGAGGTACAGCACGCGCTGGGAAGCCAGGTTTGCCTGGATTTCCGTTCCCAATGTGAAGGGGAACATGGCGAAGCTTTTTCTGAACATAGTTCCTCTTTAACCCGAGGGATATTAAGGAAAAACGCAAATAGGATATTACGTACTGTATGTTTACACTATTCTGCATACCCAAACGCACAAACGCAGAGGTTTGACAAATAGTTGAACACACAACCTTTTTTCAGTATGTTTGGTGGAAGATCTTGGTGTTTTATGTTTTTTTGGGGGGGGTTTTGTGCTTTCTGGATCTTCATTACACTATGAATAGACTATAACGCTACTCTGCCGTATCGCCTGTAGGTCTGCTACCGGGTGTTAATGCAGCTCTGCGGTCAGTACGGCCAGCCTGTCTTGGCAGTCAGGGTCCTCTTCGAAATGAAGAAGGCTGGTGTTCACCCCAACGCCATAACCTACGGCTACTACAACAAGGTAGGTGCCTACCTAGCTACACGGTGCTAGTGCTTGCGTCCGTGAGGCCAAATAAAGAGGATTAATGGCTGATAGACGGATGATGTGTCTGCATTTTACCCACCGGATGCGGAGCTGTTATTGTTTGATGTGGATTCGCGTTAACCGCCCCTTCCAACAAAACTGACTGAAATGCATTCCCTTAACCCAGCAGCGATGATAGCCCATCACAGCATTTTGGTATAACCACAGACATTATAGAAGAGACAGACCACATAAAGAATCCTGAATAGAACTCTACGGGAGAAGAACACCTAAGATGGCGGTTGGATGCACATATCCCGTCCCTGTCCCGGCGACCATTGAAAGGGCAGATATGGCTCTCCCCATTCATTTAGATAGGGGCCTGGTCTTGTCCCGAAATAACTGCCCGCGGGCGTTACCAAGATGGCTGCCGAGTGGCCAGTCTCTTCTATAATGTCTCTGGTATAACGCATCAGCCACATATCCAGTCGCCCCCTCAAGGTTGTTCGACATTCTCTGTGATCACACCCAGGTGTCAGGGTGAACCCGCAGGCTTTCAACCTGGCAACCACCTGTCGCCCCAACCCGACAGCCCAGGCAGTGTAACACTAAATTGGCTCATGTGGGAGAGTACGGCTGTCAACAAAGCTGCCTTTGAAGAAGGATACACTGGTCTCTTTGAAGCCACAGAGGGGAGATTTTAGCTTGCTAATCGATTACTCTGAGGCTGGCTCCTTCGACCAAAACAAATCAAGTGCACAGCATAGTCAGTGATTATTATGCATTCTTTCTTCCTGATTCTTTAAGTATTTAAAGTCCAATTTATGGAATGATTTCTTTTGTATGCATGGTTGTGCTAATATGTAATTACGTGTGTGTGTGTGTGTGTGTGTGTGTGAGAGAGAGAGAGAGAGAGAGAGACTTGCGACCGTACTGTTATTGGATTGCTTATCGTGGGTTTCGAAAAGGGTCTGCCAATAAGACTTTTTTTTTGTTGTATTTTTTCCCCCAGGTGGATAAGTTGACCTTTAATAAAAACGAATGAATCATGACTGTTGATTGAACTAGAAAATTCCTCCATAGTTTAGGCTCGATTCTTTTTTTTTTGTTGTTTCATGTTAAAACTCCTGAATTTTTAAATGGCTACCTGGTAGCAGGTAGCTATTATTTTACATTTGTTTAAATACTGATGTGCCTGTGGTAACTGTAACATATTCAGGCCTGGATGGCATGTAGACGGGAGCAGGGCGGCTAGCGAGTCCCTTGGCTGGTGCTGATTGTTGTCATAACGACGACACTGCCTGCTATCTCACCGAATTCCTCTCCCCTTTTCACCTGGCTGAATCCTCAGAGCGTGCACGCCGGAGCCGCTAGCTCCTCGGATGCATAATGAACCACATTGCAGCCAACCGCACTGGCATACCAATTGGCGCCGTGGCGTGTGGTTGTCTGCCGGAGTTTTATTTCACCCGGGGAGTGTTTTATGAGCCGGCAGAGAGAGAGAGAGAGGGAAAGTCAGATGTGACCCAAGCAATGTGCTTTCTCTTATTCGGGGCCGTGCATCTGTCTATTGGGGGGCAGTGCCTCTGAGCGCACAATAGGGGTTATAGAGGTTAATTTAGCGTCTTTGAAGTTGAAACTGCCACTTCTTGAGCCTCATTGGGATTTTCCTAATAGCATGGTTTGGTACTTTATAAGTCTTTTCTGTTTTTAGTGAGGACTTTAATTAAGTACTTATTTATTTCTACTTCCTTGTCCGCGGGGGGGGGGGGGGGGGGGGGGGGGGGGGGGGGGGGGGGGGGGGGGGGGGGGGGGGGGGGGGGGGGGGGGG
>JAOEHI010051998.1:0-17508 GCA_025447815.1 Percopsis transmontana | reverse complement strand
TCTCTCTCTCTCTCTCTCTCTCTCTCTCTCTCTCTCTCTCTCTCTCTCTCTCTCTCTCTCTCTCTCTCTCACACGCATGCCGGGGACGGAAATTCTTTAACTTCCAGTCTGCTCTGCACGCTGTGTGCTCTCAACTCCTGCTCTCTTTTACAGCCACTGGAAACACAGTGAGACTGACTCTCCCTCTGTGGCCCCAGACTTCTGGCCCATACATCACTTCATACACAGTAGCAAATCAGTGGTGTTTTGCTTCCAAGATTTTTTCCACCTTTTTCCAATGTGCGGTCTAGCACTAAGCATATTGTTCTATAAAGCCTGTTTCCTGTAGGATGACTATGATGAGGCCACTCAAAGAACAGATAGACCTCCATACAGGAAATGGACAGACTTAATAAATCCATCATACTAATTCCATTGATCGACAGAGAGACAGGCTGACGGAGATGAACATGCAGACAGTTTGGAAGGTCAGTGGTCCTAGAACGCACCCTTGGGGGACACCTGGCAGGAAATGGGTGTGTCATTAGGCGAATGGTTCTCTGTTTTGACCCTGTCTACTGTTGATACTGTGGCCCCAAGGGGAAATTGGCCTAATTTCCTTAGCTCCTTCCTCTACCCTTCTTCTACCCAGCCATCGTACTAACCAGGATGTTACGCTAAAGACTTCTATTTACTATTAACTCTTGTAAATAGAGGTCTGCGAAGCGGTTCAGTGGACTCTATTGGATACTATTTAAAATGACAATTTTAACATCAACCATCTTTATCATATTATTTTTTTGTACTGTAAAAGGTATTCTATTAATATTTTAGCAGGTAGGGTTTAGGCAACTTGCTCAAGCATAATACCAGGTAGGCCCATGTATGGGATCAAACCCAGCATCTTTTGGGCTGGGAGGCAAAATGATGACAAATCTATGATGTGAAGTTAGAGATACTGTCTATCTGGATATTTGATCGTAACCAACAAGATCATCAACTGTGACCATCCTCAGTGAAAAATAATCGACCACAGAAAGACAAAAACTTTCTGTCCACTAAGACTACACATAATGGATTTCTTTTCTGCTCTCATTCATCCAGTCACCACTTGATCTGGCTATCCTCTAGGCACTGCAGAGCCCTGTCTGTTATTGATGTTTCTATCCTTGAAAAGCTTGTCATATTAATCAAATGATTTATTTTTTCAGCAAGAAAGTAAGATGCACGTCCAGGCTTTAACTGAATCATGGATTCAGCTGTTGCCAATAAGTCAGGGCTGAGGGATCAGATAGACAAGTAAGATACTCTTTAGACAAGGTTTTAGATCCACAGTGTATGATCTGCAACATTACATGGCTCTTTCTGAATCTGAGGAGAGGTTTCGGGGAGTGTTGTGTGGAAGATTCTTGATTTAATTAATGATACACAACAATTTATTTTCTTCTTTATTATCATGGCATATCAACCACTTCACTAGGACCTTTATAACTTTATAATTAGTGAATTTCCATGAGGCTAAACACATGCAAATACACTTGTACATGTAGTGACACACTAGTGATCTCTCATGTTGCTGTTTTGACTATGATAATGCATGATGTGTTAATTATGAGAAAGACAGTACATGTATACACAGTAACAAAGTAATAACATACTGTATTGTTTATGCTAGCAGCGTGCTGCCTTCTGGGGTGCAATGCGCTCATTGTTTGACAATGGCTTTTGTTTTTGTTATTAGTGTTGTGTCATCGTCCATGTGGGCGACCTTGCCTGTCACACTGCATCTCTCTGTGGCACAGACTGCATAAACATGTAGTCTTAAGAGTGGAAGGATGAGGACTCACGTCCTCACTAATGTCCCTGCGTTTTATCATGGATTAACCATTACTGCATTAAGGCCAGCCAGAGATGCCTACAGTAGGTCTTACACTGGTGACACAGGGTTGGCCACCATGAAAAGCACCACAGTGTCACGCAAAGCATGATACCGGGTCTGTAATCTAATGAAAAATGTCATTGACGAGCTCATTTCATGTGGTACTATACCAGAATTGTTAAAAACTTCGCCCTCTGCATCCTGAAGGATAATAGAGATTCTAAATGTAAATAAAATGTTATGGTCCCATTAGAATATTGTGAGTAACCTATATTAAAACAGCTGATTAAACAACAGGTAACATTAAACCTCTGTTGTGAGACTAAATTGAACAGAACGTGAAACATTTGGAGGGGCCTACATTCATTTACTGTATGTGTGTGTGTGTGTTTGTAAATTTGTGCATGTGTTTTGCTAGTGTGTCCCATACAGGCACGCCCTGCTGCTGTTTGTATTTGATCCCCATGGATTAGGAACCAGCAAGGAGAGCTAATTGGTCAGTCCAAACACTAGAGCTGTGATTAGCCGGCTGTTAGCCCTCTCGCTAGCCAAGCATCAAGGAGCTGTGGCATGATGGGATTTTCAGTATGTGCCAGAGCCGGTGGGTGCTCATAATGGGCTACATTCTGTGAGATTTAATGAGCTTTGCTCCCAGAGACACTGGGATTATGGGGTCTGCGGTGAATAAAGGCCACTGGACCCCACAGACATATATCACCACTGCATTGTTTTGGTGAGCGATATGATAATCCCAGTTATGGGCAGTTTAGTGCAGCGGAAGAGCACACGTCACATACCACAAGTTCACGAGTCACAGATCAGACAGAGAATGCAGAAATGTGAGAGTGAGAAAAACGGTTCTCTGCAGGCTGTAGTTACATTATATTTTCCCTTAACCAGGAGTACCAGCATGCATTGCAAGTCTTTAACAATTTAGTGTTCACAATTCTTCCAACATGCTATTTATGTGAGAGAGGAAGAGAGGTTGAGAGATAAAAAAATATATTAGAGATAATAAAATATATTACAATCTAGAACTTTCTATAGCTATGGTAGTTTTTAGTTTAGTAAGTTGGTAAGTGATCAAATCAAACAGTCTATGGACAGCAGAGGGCGCCTGTATGGTGGACCCCCAAGTAAAGGCATAACTTACAGTGCATCGCTTAACACAATTCATTCACGAGAATGCCACACTAAGACACAAGATTATAAAACCTCTTTCATTAATTACTGTGTTACACCAGTCAGCAATAAATAGCAGCAAAACTGACATTTGTTTATATGAAAAAGTTTTAGATTGTTGCTTTAATAAAAACTAATATAAATATCACAATGTGAGGTCTGATAACTAGAAATATTTTATCCACTGAACTTTCCCCTCTCAAACGTGTGTACACACAAACATATCACACAAGCACACACACACACACGCACACACACCCACACACAAAGTTTAACTTTAACTCTGTGAATACAGACATAAAGCAACCGGTCTAAAGAACTTTCCAGATGCAAAAGAACAGGATAAACTGTACAGAACAAAACCCATTCTGTCTTTTGTCCAGCCTTCCATTCATAGGCTAAGATCAACATCCAGACATGTTGTGTCTGTAGTAGCCTACTGTTTTTCATGACCAAGTGATGGAGCGTGTCTACACTGCGCTAATGTGTGTTAGAGAGTGAGCGTGTGGGACTGCACAGATGCATTTGGATCATTTTGCCTATAGGGGTTCAGTCAGGTTTTAGACGGGTTTTTCAATTTGCATGTTTTGAATGTAATTTCCCTTCAGTGACTCGGTGGGGCTCACTGGATCTGTAATGTGCTCAGGGGATGTGAGCTGACAGGTGATGAGGCTATTGTCAGAGGTGATGAATTATCCATTGATCAAGGTGATTCATTAGTTCTATCCAGAGTTAATCACCACCGAGATGGCTGGAGCTTTTGGTGGACAGTGATGTAGGTCGGGCCAACGTGCTTCTCACGATGACATGAAGCAACAAACTGGATCTGACAAGCGACAGTACATGAACATAATCGTTGTGATGGCGTTCTAAAAGTGTTTCTGTCTCTTGCTCAGGTCATCTGTTTATTGTGTAATGAAACAATATGTACATGTCTGTGCTGACAGGAGGCTTCAAACTGGGGCTTTTTAATCCAATTTTTGATTGAGCTTATTTGAAGGGGATCACGCTGAGGGATTGCTATTGAATTCTTTTGCACAATTACTTCAAAGCCAATCCTTTGTCTTTACACTGCACAGTATGCGTCTGGGAGGGCCCTTGTAACTATTGAATGAAAAACCACCTCAAAGACTTGCACATTAGAATACGGAACAGAATTTGCTCATTCAATCCAGCTTCCTACTTTCCTTAATTTCATATGAAAACCACATCAGCGACAATGTGGCATGCAAACTGCACAAAGCAGAGTATGTGTGCGTGTTTGAGTACTAACACAAAACCATGGATATTTGAAGGAGAGATTATAGTGACATTTTAAAATAACAATTCATTCAAGGTTTTTCTTTTTAAATGAGGGGTTTTGGAAATTTCCATCAGTAGATGGCTTTGGGTAATATGCAGTGTAGTGAAGATCTTTCCATGTTGTAAAAGCCTCTCATTCCTCACCACACATGCAGGGCACACACAGAAAATCTGTTTTATAATAATTATTATACTTTAATGTCAAAAGGAAATACAAAAGGAGACTGTTAGGGATGGTAGCAAAAGGCAACATATGGCTAAGCCCTCAGTCAACCAATCAGTGACATAAAAAGAAAACATAGGCTAAATGAAAAAAAGCAGACACGAGGCAGCCTGATTTATTTTCCCTCCTTGATGTCAATTCCAGGACTTTTATGAATGGAAAATTTCAGTGGATAGGTTTTCCAAAGCCACTATGGCCTGTGTCTCATGAGCTTACCACACACTGCTCTGGCGTATGTGGGTTGTCTGGAGCAGGCCTACAGCAGGTCACCGTGGGGACAGGACCCAGGCCCTGTGGTCAGACTCACTTCCAATCTGCTGTACACCGTAGGCACGTAGCTGACACCTACAACACGCACACAGCAGCTGAATGATCGTGAATCACAATCACAATCCATCGTAGATCACAATCATTACAATGACCTAAACAATAAGAATTGCAATTGTCTGAACTATCTTCACCTTCTTTTCCCTTGTTGTATCTTACCTTATCTTATTTTATATTATATTATCTAATATTCGTTATTCACTGGATGTTGCTTGTCCAGTCTTAGGTACAGCACCAAAGAGATTAAGAATGTAGAACAGAGTGTATGCATCCGTTACAAAAAAATAACACTTTGGCAATTGATATCATTGTTTTGTCTGGACAGCTTTTCCTGTTATGTCTACTCAGTCAGTACAAAAACATTACTAAGACTTATTCTCTACAACAGGGGTTTGCGAACATGATACCATGTGAACGCAAAAGAAGTGTTAATATATAGTGTTTTAAAACAATTTATGCATTTTATTTTGAAATACATTTTATTAAAGAAACGCTTTCATTAAAAAAGACGATCAAAATATTTTTTTAACCCCCCTAAATACATTTTGCGAACCCTTGGGTCAAGACGCTGGAAGAGGCGCATCGCACAAATTCACAGCGCCAGTCAATCTAAGGTGTGGCCAATACGGTTTTGCTAATTTCGGGACGTAGCGGTAATCGGGTGCCACGGCGGCACAGTTTTAAAAGGGTTGGATTAGAATTAATATATCATCAGTAGGAGTGGTGGGGGCTGTCTTCAAATGCGGCTAATCAAATCAGCTCCTCTCATTCCCTGATTCAGCGCGGGTCATGGTAACCTGCCAATTTCGTAATGGACGGCGAAGGCAGAAAAGTTTTGATCACGGATCAATTAGCCTAGGAAATCATCTAGCGCATCCTAGCGCAATATTTGGTTTCATTTGACACAACTAGCACTGTGCCACCGGACTAAAACACCATCTACTGCGCCCCCACGCCCATTACAGCGCAAGAGATGTCATGGCGAGCCAGGAAATTAGCAAATGTGCCCAGGCGAGAGAAAAACCACCTTGCGCTCAACAAAATTGTCACTACGTCTGCATTAGCACTACCGTCGGCCTTGCACCGTCCAGAAACTAGAGCCCTTAGCATTATGCATTTATTAAAGATTAAAACTGCTAGGATCTATATATACATATGACACTGAATGTGTTTGTGTATTCATGAAACTTTTGTCATTTGTCAGAGAATTTTACTTCCCTATTAAACGTTGTGATTCTGCCTGCACTTACTGAGCTCTCTATTTTCCAACCCCAAACTTTCTACTTTCTTTTGTATAGTTAGTCAGCAAACGTGACACTCTCACCATCATTCCATTTATCTTTCCAAAAGTTCAATATCGAATATCGCCTTTTTTGACTATTGGGCCAAGTGCAGGATATTTATTAAGCCAGTACAGAAAAAGCTCTCCACCACATATCCATCAGGCCTTTCCAACTTTCCAACAAGATGCCAATCAGCCTGCAGAGCAAATCTAGAGTAGTGTTAAACAATCCCTTCGAACCGC
The DNA here is from genome assembly GCA_025447815.1 of Percopsis transmontana. Taxonomy (NCBI): domain Eukaryota; kingdom Metazoa; phylum Chordata; class Actinopteri; order Percopsiformes; family Percopsidae; genus Percopsis; species Percopsis transmontana. The sequence goes on along the minus strand of JAOEHI010051998.1, from coordinate 11,091 downwards.
AATACACATTGTTACACGATAAATCAGATAAAGCTTGTTCTGATCTGCTGGACTAACTCGAATAACAAAGTTGTGCGCTACATCAATGTGTGTACATGGCATTTTTGCCAGGACCCAAACCCGGCAGTGAAGGGGTTCGGCAGGCAGGTCCAGGTGTCGGCACGGTCGCCATCCACACGTCAGCTAAAACAGGCACAGAGGGGACTAGGCCGGATGGAGAGCTGAGACGGTCTACACGAGAGCCTAAAGTGATTATCACACGGCTCCCACTCCTGTCGCTATGAGGCTGCAGAGATGCAGGACAATGATGAGGGATTAACCCTGGCATGGGAGCCAGAGAAAACAGTGAAAGAGTGCGTCGGAAAGAGAGAGGAGTAACAGGACAGGAGGAAGTGTAGGTCAGAAAGACTAGAACAGAAAGTGAGTAGTACAAAGTGAGTGAAAAAGAGTTTGACAAGGTGAGTGGAGAGCAGAGACTGAGAGAGAAGAGACATAAACATACTAATCCAATACCAACTGGAGGGTATGGAAAGATCAGATAGAGGAGGTCTGATGAACAAGAGATAAAAAAGAGGAGACTTGACTTCCTGCTGACAGCAAGCAGTCTAATCACGGCCAGATGTTTTTCTGCGTCCCATGACTACAAGCCGTTTTTCACGACTACTTTATTTCCACTACCAATGTCTGTGCAGGGACTTAGACTGAAGACGTCACCCTTTTGTCTCTGTTTGTTGTTGGTTTCCAGCCCACTCAGATGACTCGTATCGAGGCGTTACAGGATCTATTGATTGATTTGGTTCCAAACGATTGCCTGCGTTATATGCTCAGCAGTATGAGATCCGAGAAACTGCTTGACATGTAATATGACGTGTTGTGGGTTGAAAATCCAGTGTGCAGTAAGGCTAAGCAGTGACATGGGGCAAACACCTGAAGTCCAAATGTTGGTCGTGAAACTAATGGCAGCTACATCTCTATAGCAAACTCGTAGGTGGTCGCAAACATTGCTATAAAGTTCTGGTATATCGCCATGTCTGAAATGTAGTAGGGTAGGACGGGAGGGTAGGACATACCGTGGCTCAAAATGCTCCATAAACCGGCGAAAGCCTACGTTCTCTACCACTGAAATTGGTTGGTCATCCAACTAGCTCTGAAACTAAAATGTACCAGAACCATCGCTCAGAGCTGCTTTTTTGTTCATTTACTTGAAGTCAGGGTTTTCATTTAGATTTTCCTCAAGTACTGCAGCAGCCCATTTGTCAATGATTCATGGGGAAATAGTGGGCTTGCTACACATACACAGTGTTGCAGCTTCAAGTAGGCCTAGATAGTTTAGTTGATATCTAGCCACAGGAGGTTAGGCTGGGGATGACAGCCAGCACTTTCTAACATAGCTGTTAGAAAAGAGGAACTGCCATTGGAATGACTGCTTTGTGCTGCATCAGCAGAAGTTGAGCCACAGGAGACAAATTCAATCATTCACATGATTTCTAACAACTGTCTTCACAGTGGAAGGTTGGCTGATGGGAGATAAGAGTAATGACATTGTTGTAATGTGGGAGGGGGGGGGGGCATGTTGCTTGCTAGACCCAGATGTGCTGATTACACTGTCTCAATCTAAGTGAGTAAATGGGCATCATTTCTCAGCGCACACACATGCTGTTCTTAGACCTCCATAGTTAGCTGACACGAGGCATCGGTCCTGTAGTACTGTCTGTTACATATTCGATAATTGTACCATATCAGCACATTCACCAAGAAACAGTGTCCTAGATAAAGACGTTGCTAGAAAGACATTTTCCATTGAATTACATTGGCAGTCCCGGATAAGGCTTTATCAGTGTTAGCCAGGAAACCTACCCCAAATCCTTTATCTGTCCCTCGTGAAAGAATAATGGAGGGCGCTGACTCAGGCCAGTGGCAGCCTGGTAGCAGTGTTGGTGTGTATCGAGTAATTTGATAATGACATTGTAAGGCAATGGCTTCGAGATGCAAACGCTCCCACAAGTGTCCAAATGGCCTCTGGTTGGCAGCAGGTGTATTAACACCTGTCACGGAAAGGTCAAATGTCAGAGAAGTGTCGGCATAACAACGTCATATAAGGTATATGTGACAGATCACATAATAATAGAAAGAATCCACATGTTCACTCATTATTCCAGCATCTTACAAGCAAACAGGGCCTGATACTATGTAGCTATGGAAAAAATTAAGAGACCACTGCATATTCTTGTAAATATAATAATATAAATATAAATGTCAAACATTTTTAAATGTATATATTAAATAATTAAAAACATATATAAATATAAATGTATTAATATATATGTAATTGTATATAGATATTATATTTTTTTAAATGAGCAATGGTCTCTTAATTTTTTTCATGGCTGTATATCAGCCCACCTTTGTTTAAGGACTGTATGTAGTTGCTTTAAAAAGTGCAGACACCTGTTTAGACTGCTGAGCACAGGATAAAGTAAGACTTTTGTAATTCTGAACCTGAAAATTACTCCTTAGGGAGCACAGAGTGAACTGGAGGTTACAATGAAGATCCTTGTCCCAGACAGATAGGATTTTATTTTAGGGATCGTATGTAGCCACAACATTCTCTCATTTCCTGGATCATGCTATAAAAACATTTGCTCTTGCCACACATCCCCCTTGTTCTAAACTGTGTTCCCTCAGAGCCTACAGTCTGCCCATTTGGGTTGTATGCACACACACACAAACACACACACAAGCACATACAGAGCCTGTCACCTTGGTAGCCAATAAGTGGGAGTAATTAGAAATAATAAGTGGTCTTCAGACCAATCAAAACCCTTTGCTGGTATGACTCACTTTGCTGGTGCATTATAAAAGGCTGCTGTGAAAAAATAGGTAGAGAGAGGCAGTAAGAGAGAGAGATATTTATGTGGAACCAAGTATTGAAGAGGTGTTAATACATACTTTTACTTCTCACATAGGCATGTTGTGCATATAGACTCTAACAAGTTAGGTGTTACAGTAGCTATGATATCGCTGTCTATCCAAAGTGAAGCATTCAACACCACTGCAGATGTATTGACAGACTTTTTTTTGTCCACTGACATTTCAGATCTGCCAAAGCACCGTGGGCAATTTATTGTAGACTTGTGTTAATACCTAACACAGAAATTGATTTGACTTCTCTATGAAAGCCAGGTACCAACATAGTATTGGACTGAACTAATAATTTATGCTGAAGTCATGAATTGTTTTATTCTTCATGTTGCATTTTTACACCAAATTAAGAGCCCGGCTTAGGTTTTGATCTGGGTTCTGCTTTTGTGGCAGCTGTTTACATAGCTGGCTATCCAGACTTGACCAAAGGCTGTGAGTATTGACTTTAAATTGAGAGGATTTGAGGATTTGTGTGTTGTTATGTGTTTGATATTATTGTGTGGTTATTGTGTCCCTTTAAGCCAAATGGCTGCTTTGAGACATGTCGTGCAGGTTTTGAATTTGATTTGAGAGGCTGTGGACAAAATAAATGGATGGTATACTGTCAATACAAAGCCTATATGGGAGATGAGAATGGGGAAGTTACACAAAGAACAGCTTTCGAAATGGTGAATAATAGCAAATGTATCATTGCCTGCTACATTCTGCTCTCCTCATCTTCCTCGGTTCAATTCAACAGTCAGTTGAGCAACCTTGGTCACAGCATTAGCCAGTCCCAAATAGTTTTGTCTTAAGAGGTTTTCCAATGTCCGGAGTCATCAAAAACACTCTCTCCTTAAGTGTGGGCCCCTTAAAAAGTGCTACTGCAGCGCAACAACCTCCAACAAGTCTAATTCCTAGTGTTCATGGGCAGGTGGTATCGGAGTACATTAAATGTACTTGTTATACTTATTTGGGTTGCATTATGATGTAGAAGTAGCTACTGAAGATGAAGATCAAAACGGCGTCTCTAAACCTGTTTTGGTACTTTAGATCACGAAAACATTCTACAAGGAGAGAAGTAAAAAATATAAAGGAAAAGCCTTTCTGTTGATAAAAAGCATTGAATCATTGACTTTAATTTGTTCTCTTCTTCTAAAAAGGCTGTGAATAGAAATGCCAATCATAAATATGAATATGTTCCAATCACCAACCCCTGGGCCTGTTTGACATTTCCTTTTTATTTCATCCCTCAGTATAGAGAAAGTGCCCTTGAAGTGCACTTTCACTCTCAAACAGAAAACTACCCTTACTTTGAAGAGAACTTTAATGGGCATTGTGTTTACTAGTTTCTGAGAAATGTGGTTTGTTTTTTGCTTCACAACACTATACAGTATTTCCTGATAAAATATGATTGCCTGTAGGATGTCATGTACAGTAGCCTACAAGAGACAGAGAAAAACAGAGGAAAAAATGTGAGCTTTACTTGGCTCTCGAGCTCGATAACATTCTCTTCAGCAATGAGTAGCAGCCAAGGCCTGCTCGATTATGATGCCATTAGTTAATTTGGTGAAGATGTGGAAAATGAATTATGTGTGTATCTCATGCTATGCCACTAATGGATGGAAAATATCTTCAATCCCACCTCTTCAACCGTTAAACCAAAACACTTCTTATAAGTTCCAACTTGAGTATTCTAAGTGAATAGATCTTAGATTTATATCATCTTTCCATTTGGCTCAGTCTCGATCTGTCACTCACCATAGCTGTGGCTTAACCCTAGTAGTAATTTACTGTTAGCTTGTTATTGTTACTGTAACAAAAACAGCCAACCAACATCCATATTTATGAGCATTTTATCTCACTGGCCCTGGAAATGTCCATCATTTGAAAAATGTGCTTTGTTATTTGGAAAGCTATCTTGAACGAAATGTCTTACTATGCTAACCTTTCACCTAATCATTTTCTTCTGACAATACAGAAAATGTCTTAACTTGCACTTAAAGTGCTTTATTTATAAAAAAAAATGCTTTATTGAAAAATACTATATATTATATTATTATATATATATTTTAAGTTAATTTGTTTTTATTTATTTGTTTTGAAGTTTCACGACAATTATTCAGCAAGTTTACAATTCCTAAAAAATTTTATTGGTTTTTACAGAAATGTCGATGATGAAGGATGAAGGACGTTTTTCATTGAGTTTCACATATTTACTGCACTTTAATGTAATAGTGAGTCAAGGACCTGAAAGCCCTGGGTGACAGTTCTTATACCTGAAGACCTGAGACAATAGCATTTTTAAGTGTAATACATTGCAATCACAGTTCTCTGCTGGTTACTCGACTGTTGGCAGAAACTTATGTATTCAAACTATTTTTTATTATTATTATTTATTATTTTTCACTATTTATATGTGGTTTCTTTTGTAGTTTTGTTGGACAGTCCAAAATGAGAATGGACCATGAATGCTTTCTGATTTGCGACTCAATGGACTGTACATATCACTGTACAGCTCATTGTTGAGTGCACTTTAGAGAGCCATTGTACCATTTTTCTGCAAAGTTAAAAGCACCATGAGAGATACTGTGAAAGGACCTAGGCATACAATTTACAAGTTCCCCACAATGTAATGAAATAATGAAAGAACTACAGCATATGGGAAACACTCCCAAGTCCCTCGTAATTGTATTTTATCATGTCTGCATGCAAATATAAATGCAAAATAAATTAAGTGTGTGAGTAAAAATTTGCTAATTTTCTCTTTCCGACCACCCTGGTAATGAAGAGTGCATGTCATTGCTTCAAAATCTAGTGTGACAAAAGTTTATTTGTGTGTGTGTGTGTGTGTGTGTGTGTGTGTGTGTGTGTGTGTGTGTGCTGTATGTCTATATAGAATGTTATTAGACTAAAATGTTTACTAAAAATAAGGGGTTATAGTTCTGCAAGAGAAATGTTGATATTTTTGTGCCAATAAAAAGGAATATACTATTCGGTACATAAATGGAGGTAGACACATGGGTAGATAAATAAGCACATGTGCATGTGCACATACACAAAAAAAACAAAATTTTTTTGCATCCAATTGCAATGAAATCCCTTGGGTGAGAGAAACTACTGAGAGAAAAGTCGCACCAATAGCGCCATCAAAAGCCACCATTATGTTTGAACTGGGACAACATGCACACACATGCATGCACGTGTACGCACGTGCAAGTGTACAGTATACAAAACGACTTTCACAGACCCCACCCCCTTGTGGCCAAAATGACACAGTACCCCTGTAACTTGACATGCAACTGAACCATACAGTATTTACAAAGGACAAAGGTATGTACTCAATCTTCTTAAATGTCTTCTTCAAAATGTCATTTGTGGTTAATATGCAGACTCTACAAGAGATTTGACTTAGAAACTTGGACAGAAAGTAAGTATCTGCCATAAATCAGATGTCTTCATCCAGGCTATTTCACACAACGCCATTTACTTACTTGGCTTTAGGGTTAGTGTGGCTCTGGAAACAGGCCTGGGTGGCGACAGTATTTGCGTGCTTCAGCCTAACTAAATTAAGGGTCTTACATGTTGGTCATAGCTGGCCATTGGCAGCACACCTGCGCCTGTGAGTCCAAGTTTAGAGACCTCAGGCTAACACTGACCTTTCATCAATGCATACCTTAGCACTGACCCTGGGCTTCTTTCTTTCTTTCTTATTTTCACTTTTTGACCAATATCTCCATCTATTTCACTCTTGTTATAGGCATATACAGTATACTGTATATCTTATAGGCATCGTCTCAGTATTCCCACAGAAGAATCCTTCTTTGGCTGCAGGCTTCCTTCTGTACTGGAAAATGTTACAACCATAAGCTTTGTGGATGTTGAGATGCTTGCCATCCCCAGGTGTCTTGAGCTGCATAATCTGCTCCCACACACACACACACACAACCACCCTTAGAGCACACGGCTATGGTGCTGTTTCTGTATATGCTGACAACATATATTCATTATTTCATTTTAGACGATGTGAAACACTTTTTTGGTGTAAAGGCAATACACACATTAGTGGTTGCGGCCGTATCGTATTGCACTGTGCTCACCTCAGCCCTTTCTTCTAAATGGTGTCGATCTGTTAGCAAACACACAGGCTGGTGGGACCGACAGTTCCTATTCACCTGTATGTCTCCCTTGGGTTCAGTCCTATTTGTCCTAATGGTTTATAGCGCGATCTTTATTATTTCGGGTAAACATTAGCTATTTCACCTAACTGACAAACCAGTCTCCCATCAAGAAAAGAAAATGAGTGGCAAGGTACTGAAGATTGAAAATAAAGATTGCCTGTTGACATCATGAAATGTACTGTATATCTCTCATTGATTACTTATGATAGAGCCCCGGCACACCAGGGCAGCCTGAACCCGGCAGCCTCCTTAATGTTCCCAGTGATCAGCCCCATCCTTCATTATCACCCAAATTTAGACTGCATGGAGATAGATGCTAGATGTCTCATCCACCAGCCCACTCTGGCACAGTTGATTAATGGGGTTCTTTTCTTGCTATTTTAAGGTCACAGGGGGTTTGCCTGAGCAGATATCACAGTGAATACATTTCCCCTTTAGCAGTTCCTTCTCACAGTGTTATCCACACTGAGCGGTAGAAGTGAAGGTAATGTGTATGGCATTAGCCCAAAGTTGGATATATGATTTATTTTTCAAGCTCTAAAGTTTGAAGGAAACAGTCAATTTGTCTTGATGATTGATGATGATCCCCATCATTCCCTGATAGGGTTAGCTAGGATTGAATCCCACTTCTAATCTAAACTAACTTCACCTTTGGTACTCTTGAGTGTATTGCAAATATTACATTTTTTTTGCCCACTGTTGTTTTTTCTTTTTGTTTATGTGCACATTTTCCACTTTGATCTTTTTTTATGTATGTATTTCAACTTTTTACAGAGCACACCATATTTACTAGAGCATGTTTTGTCGTTTGGCCAATGTAAACACTGACATCCATAAGGTCTCCTCAGTCATATGGTCTAAGCAGCTTAAAATGTAATTTTTATTTGCTTAAAGTACTTTAGTGAGAGACAAATCAGAAAGGGGATCAGTATGTGGCTATTTGCCAGGTGATACTGGATAAAGCTTTGTCTCTCATTGCTTAAGAGTCAAAGAAACTATGGTGTCTCTCTGGCTGGAAGTCGTTGTCTGGCGATAATCCTCTCACCTAGCACCATTAATACCTGTTCACCTAGAGGGAGATGGAGGCAGGACTCGGGCAGAGTCCAAAGGCTCAAGAATCGACCTGCCATTAGCCGAAGACTAGAGAAATAGCTGTGATCAATGGAGAGGGTCACTGGAAAGTGGGACACAACAGGAATTAGAGAGAAAAAAATCTACTTGGGACAACAGCATTAATACAAATCACAAATCAATGACTGTGTTTTCTAAAGAAAATATAGTCTCGTGAGAGGAATTGTTAATAAAGAAGTAAAGATGAATAGTCACACTGCTTTGAGACCTACAGTACTTAATACTGGCACATCTGTCTAAATTGGCAAATAGGTCATGCGACATCTGTACAGAAGTACAGCCGTACAGGAAACTGTTGGAGACATCCTTCATTCAACTATACATCTGGGAAAAGAGGTGCCTATTTAAAGACCCAAAGGACAAATTAACTTTTAATCTGACATGCTTTTACTGCTAAGACCAAGGGGCACTGGGGTAACATTACATTAGTTCCTGTATATTGTTTAGAAGTTGACTTCAGAAAATATTGTTACCAAGCAGCAAGCTCTCTGTGGAGAAAAATTAGCTCATGTGAAAAACGTTTGAATTGATGGTCACATCTAAATGTCAAGACCTCAGAAATGTGCCATCTGTACCGACCCTCCTGTGCGGGTGTCTTTGCTCCGTGGTTTTCCAGTGTGAGACAGGACCAATGTATTTAAATGTGGGGAGTGACACTTCAGAGAGACATCTGAGCTTGATAAACTGTGGTAGGCCGCACAGTCAGCCAGACATACTTGTAAAGTCCCCCCTTAGTATCCATTGCATGTCCTCCTACAGTATATAGCTCTCTTGTTGGAAGTTTTATTTGTAGTGTCTCTTTAGATGTCTCAACGTAAGAAAAAGGGGCGACCAAAACTGCAGGGACCTGGATTCATGAGCTTAAAGTTTTATGTTTTATTTTTTAGTTGTGTCTATTTGTCTCTTCTTGTTGTTAATGGCCCTTATCCTTCCATCGCAAAATTTTTTTGAGGTCTTGGATATCACGGAATCCAAAAACAGTGTGAAATAGCAAGACCCTGCGGGTTGCTTCTCCTGCTTATAAACCTTCTGCTGTTCAGTCGGAGCATCATTTCACAGCGTGATGTATTATGTGTACACTAGTACACAGGGTGCTCGTGTTTTCCTCCTGTTTCTCTTGTCGATGTGAGTTGAGATGTGATATGTCATCCCAGCTGTTTTAGCCAAGTCTATCCTCAACACTGCTGGGGTTGGGAACCATCATTAAAAGATAACGCATCCAGTCCATCTGCTTTTTCACTAATTATCTTTATTTTCCAGGGGTAACGGTAGTGCAATCGAGTAAACAGAACAACAAGAGCAGTTAACAATTAAATCTAAAAAGGTAGTGCTAATGAGAATCACATTTATTGAAATATGTATTTAAAATAAAATGCGATTATTCATAAATAACACTACAGCCGATAAAATATTTGTAATATTTATTTGTTGTGAACATTTTTTGTAAAATGTACCAAATAATATGTGTTGAGCATTAAACAGGAACTTGAAGCTATTTGTATTTTGACTATGTGTAGCCTAATTGCAGTTCCAGATGCCCTATTAATATTGCTTTATGCAGCAGACTGTAATGGAGTCTGGTTGCAATGTGTTGCTCTCCTACAAGAAGTGAATTTGAAAGATGGGTTTTGAGAATCCAGGACAGGGAAATGTGTTAAACTTAATCATGTTAACCTAGCATTAAAGCACTGCAGATAGAGTCACCCCTCACACCCACGGAAGAAAGAAATTAGAGAGAGTAAGAGGGAGAAGAAGCTAGAGAGCGTATTGGAAAGAGGCTGACAGGTACATCAGCCCTTACGGATTTTATACCATATCTAGTTATAGCAGGCTCAGCTGCATATGGCGTAATGCTGCATGGGATTTTTCAAAGCAGTACACAACACTGACACCCTGCCATCTTGATACCCTGACCATGCAAAGACCGCTGACAATGCGGACCGCTGACAACACCCACGCCACACTAATACGCTCCAAATAAATACCACATCACTCATATCTTGTCTTCTCAGCCTTGCTCTGCTGCTACAGCAATACGGAGGTGCTCAAAAGTATATTTTTAGCTTGACAGCATGTTAATAGAAAATGCTGCCTCCAATAGTTATTCCAGGACCATTGCATAGCAAACACAGATGAAATAGAGGGAAAACAAACAAAGAGAGAGTAGAACAGAGCAGCTTGACAGGCAGCAAGATGTCAACTGTTTGTCAACTGTACACACTCTTCTGCTCCTAATCCTTGTTGAGATATGAGTGTGGAGAAAAGCCCAGTCTCTAATCACAACATAAAACAACACGGTAGGCCCACCACAATCTAAAATTGCCCTACCTGCAAGTGTGTCAGCACACCTGCAGTCTCCTTAATACACCTAGCCTCTTTCCTTCAAGGACTTCTGAAGACTTAAGACACATTACATCATTGTAATGGCGAATGAAGATGCAGGATCTTTTCCCCTGTCACCGCTTGACAGAGAACAACCAGGTGCATCATGGAAATTGCCCTGTCGTGTTTGCCCTCATAGAGATGTCGTCTGTGGTTTACAACCTAGCACAGTCACTTAGTTCCCAGGCTGGCTGTCAGTATCGTGGCTTTTACCCTGCGGTGTCTAAAGTCTTCAAAAGAGCACACTTGTCTCTGTTTTCTCCTTCCGAGTCATTCTCTGGGTTTTGTGTGTGAGAGAGAGGGAGTTTGTTGAGATGAGAGAATGACAATATTGTTTCCAGGAACATCTTACGAGCAATTACAACAGCTTACAAGTGTATGAGACTGTAACGTCCCCTTCTCTCCCCTCCTCTCCCCTCCTCTCCCCTTCTCTCCCCTCCTCTCTCCCTTCTCTCCCCTCCTCTCCCCTCCTCTCCCCTTCTCTCCCCTCCTCTCC
>JAOEHI010051997.1:0-17508 GCA_025447815.1 Percopsis transmontana | reverse complement strand
TATGCAGTAGCCTACTGAATATATGCAGTAGCCTACTGAATATATGCAGTAGCCTACTGAATATATGCAGTAGCCTACTGAATATATGCAGTAGCCTATTGAATATATGCAGTAGCCTACTGAATTCAGATATGTTAATGCATTAAAAGTTTACTTCTCCCATTTTCTTTTACATTATGTTTAAAAGGTATAACTTCTTTTACTGTCAAAGATGAACCCTTTAGTCCTGTTATTGCTAAACGTCTTTTCCCAGTCCAGGCCCAGTGAAACCCATAGCATGGTGAGACTCCTGGATCTTGCAGATGTGCTTGCATCCTGGATAGTAAAGTGGCAAGTTCACTGCCCCGTAGGAAGTGGAATGCAGATTATGTGTCAGCAAGCGAGTTGTTATGGATATAGTGTTATCCTATGTCATTTTGAAATGGAAGTATACAAATACATTTTCAATGTTATGGTTAATATTATGTTGTACATCACACACTTGTACATTGCCACATGATCTGTCATAAACTTTGTGTATATACAGTAAAATAAACAGGTCTGGTAATTATGGTATTTGTAAAAAAAAAAAACACCTACAAAAAAAGAGTAGATCCCTGATTTGATCAAGGAACCTTGACAAATATGACTAAATAAAAAAAATGCAATATATGTTACACCGTCCACATTTCACCACTAGATGTCCCCGTTGCTTCAGATTAGTCTTCTGACATAAGGGAGGTTCTGGCATTAAAGGTGTAGTAGGCAGAGAATGGAGAAGAATGAATACAACTGGGGCTCTTCTGATTTAACCATCCTTAAGAAACCACTTCTGATTTAACCAACCTTAAGCTGAACACATCTCCAGCAGGAATGATGCCTGAGCTTGTGTCTTACAAACATACATACATACGTAGCTTTTATGAATTGGATATTTTAAAGACGCTTGCTACTGTAAAAAATAAAGAGGCATCAGTGGAAAATAAGCCATGGTCAACCTTTTAATATTGAGGGAATGTGTAAATATACCGTATATATGCTATGACTCTACAATAAGTGGCAGCAGCATGTGTCCTTCCCACACTTTAGCTTTGCTGAATTGACGCCCTGTGTGTACGTTTTGAACACTGTTGGTCATAAATTCTGAACTCAAACTTAAACAATAAATTAGAATAAACCTGTTTCCTGCCAATAGAAGATGCTTGGGTGTTTCTGAACATGCAACAACAGAGAGGAAAGCTCTGTGGAGTCAATCTCCGAGCCATACGCACCATAAATCACAGTCAGCTAAATTGCTTTCACATACATTATCTGTTTTTGCGGTTCAGCCCAGCATTTTAAGGTAAACAAATCCCCCCTTCTCTCTCTCTCTCTCCCTTTCTCTTTCTCTCTCCCCCCCTCACTCTCCCCCACCCTCTAGCCATATTATCCCAGAGAGTACAGGCTTTCTGCTGGCTTTCTGCTTCGTGTCCACTGACCTTCCTCTTATTATGAGGGATCCCATATATGTTCCCCGCCCTGCTCTCTCCCTCTCCATCATGACTATCTACTGTTTAGTTAAGGACTCATCAGGAGAGAACTAACAGGGGAGATAAGAGAGATCCTTTAAACATTCACACAGTAACTTTCGAATGAGAACCTTTTCCATCCCATTATTTCTCGACTCAGGACCATGTGAAAAGACGTTACAGCTCTCACCGTCCGACAGAAACAGTCGCTGAGTCTATTTTGTTTAAATATTGCATCCACAAGCAGGGAGAAAACATTCAGAAAAAACGTTTTTGCTTTTCCATTGTGGTGTAACAGCAGTTGGAATTAAATAAGGTGATGTGGACTAAGGGAAGTAAGAAACAAGCAAAAAAAACAAAAAACCATAGGCTACATCCAAACAAGGGAGTACACCATCACAGTTCACTCCTATGCTATTGGTCCATTATACAGGTCTAGTTTGTTGCTATACAGCTGATCCACTGCTGTTACTGAGGGGGGCTTTTCCATTGATTCCCTGTTGGTGATCTCCTGTTAGGGCCTGGGTCGCCATGAGCTCTGCTATCAAGACAACAGGCCCCAGTGCTGCGAGGGGCTGGGTCTCCTTCATAGGGAGGACAAACAGCCAGCACGGGAGGGGTGGGCGATGGAGGAGGTGATATCGATACCTGTAAGTGTGGGATGAAAGAGAGAGGGTAGAAGTCGTGTGAGTAGATGAGAATGGAGAGAGAGAGAGAGAGAGAGAAAGAGAGAGGGTAGAAGTCGAGTGAGTAGATGAGAATGGAGAGAGAGAGTGAGAGAGAGAGAGAGAGAGGGTAGAAGTCGAGTGAGTAGATGAGAATGGAGAGAGAGAGAGAGCAATAGGTCAGAGCAAATCGATCAACTAGATAATGTCTGTCTAGGGAATTAGAGAGAGAGAGAGACCAAGAGGAGAGCAAACAGGAAGGGGAAGAGAGAAGAATAGAAGGATGGTTATTACGGGACACTGACAGATGACAGACAACACCTGTTCTCTACCTGTCTACCTGCCCTGGATTCTTCTCTGCCTATAGGGAGAACAGGTGTGTGGAGGTGTGTGTCTGTCTTTTCCTGATAAACTACTGATTTGTGTCAATGGGCGTAGGACAGTAAACCCCAATTGAGTGTGTGTGTGTGTGTGTGTGTTTGCATTTACTAATCTTGTCTCTCTGTCATTCTGAAGCAACCACCCCGTTTGTTCCATTGACATATGTTGAAGACAACCATGGGACGAAGTCTAAGATGGCTCCCGATGCATTTTACGAAATATATCTCCACTGTGCATCGAAAAAAAGTTGGACCTGAGGACCTTCAGAGATAATGAAATTAAATGATATATTTAAGAAATATATCATTTTAAGGCAACAATGGGCGGTGTGCGGTGTACATACCAACTGACATAATCTTATGTCTTATGATTATATCTGGGCATTATATCTTTGGCAACAACCTATTGGCCAACCTATTGGCTAAATGGCTTTGCCCACAGTGGTCTTCACCTCAGAATAGAACATTGATCCTCTTTGCTGTCACCTCTCCAAAGCCTATCTCTGATAGAACAGTACTACACCAAGTCTAACTATACAAAGTGTTCAAATTTGAAGCTGAAGACGTCAAGGATGATGAATGTCTTTATGGTAACACTGCCCCCCCCACCGACCATATTTCACCAAAAGCAAAACGGACAATATTCATTCAGCCTGGCTGTCTAGGCTGAATGAACAGCTCATTGTTGACTTTGACAAACAGGGCATTGATCAGCAGGCTAAAAACACACACATATGGACAAAAACACACACAGACAGCAGAGAAACAGATAGACAGATAGAGACAGATACACACAGCAGCAGTCATTTAAGCTAATTATGCCTCGCGGCTCGCTCTGTTAATGCCATTTCTACAATTACATGGAACATGGACTTCAAAAGGCATCGGGGTCAGGACAAGAATGCCACCATCTGTTGCGTTGGAGAGGAAAGGAGAAAAAAAGACTATATTCAACAGGAACAAATGAGAGCCTTAAAAAGATAAGATCCAAGCCAATTTTGACATGGACCTTATTTTAATGTATTTGTTAACCAACCATTTCTTACCAAAATCGAATCAAATAATTCAGACTAGAATACAGATTTTTCTACGAATTGGGCATGCAAAATCTGTAATGCATTGTTACTTGGAAACTTGGAAACATGCAATGGACGTAATTAAAAAATATCAAAACACATCTGGCTGTATCTGGTTTGATGCTAGAGTACGCCAGTACTCTCATTGCACAGGTATACACACATTGCGGTAAATTGTAGAGGTGTATGGTGTGCTTACAACAATGAACCAATGGCAGCAGACGGTCATGGCGGTAGATAGAAGTGGTTGACTGATGAACAAAGGCAGAAATATGAACACATGTAAAAGACGCATGTATCATGTCAGACAGACAGACAGACAGACAGACAGACAGACAGACAGACAGACAGACGCGGTGTGAGTGGGTGCATGAACGTTTGTAAGATAGTAAACAGATGGATGATAGGAAAGTGTGTGTGTGTGTGTGTGTGTGTGTGTGTGTGTGTGTGTGTATCTCAGTGTGACACTAATGGGCTCCACATCCTGGTGTGAAGACCCACGATGGTCCCCTCCAGTATGACCACCTGCCGCTCTCACGTCATTGACAGGTGTGAATCAACTGACCTCACACCCTGTGTGTGTGTGTGTGTGTGTGTGTGTGTGTGTGTGTCCGTGCACGTGAGCTTGCAGAAAAATCAGTAGCGCAGGGGGTGGTTTCCTTGTATTGGGGTCGCACAGTCTCAACACAAATTCCAGCAAAATGCTGACTGCAGTGGGAAAATTAACTGAATTAAATTGTGTGTGTGTGTGTGTGTGTCTGGGGGGGGGTCGGTTAAACAAGGACAGGTATGTGAAGGAAATATTAGCCACGGGAAGGAAGGAAACTGTCTTGAAGGTTGAAAATCTAAATGTGTTTTTCACGAGTAACCCATTTAACACAATGCAGCAACGCTTCTGTATCAATGTGTGTAAGCGAGCATGACAAACACAGGTTTATGGATATATACATTTTTGTTTTCCGCCTCTGTGCCGGCATCGGAGGTAGTCACATTGCAGGAACGTCTGTGTAAAAGGGATCAGCCAGAATGGTGGAACAGGAGTCTGACGTTTTGAAGAAACTTGTCACCAGAGTCATGTATCCACAAGCACGGTATTATGAATGAAGGTTATAGCCTACTATAGCAGATGTCTCTTCTGTCTTTTTATCAGTGTGGATGTTAGAGGGAAGAGGAGCTGCACAGGGAACAGTGGATGTGCCTACACCAAAGTCTTTGCAGGACACAGTAGCCTGGACACCCAAGCAATATGACAGGAATAACACAAACGTGCAGTAATGTTACAGTACAAGTACAACTGTGCTGCAACAGTGCTGCAACAGCTCATTGTTAAACTTCAGTAGTCGTAATACCTGCCTAATGGACAGGGGGCGTCGACTGTGCTGAGGGGCTGGAGGAGGTCCTATGCTAAACAGATTCCCTAACGAGGGGAGCTAACTTCAAACGGTGTGTTTGCACACACATTTACTGACAGACGGAGCAGGAGACAGGAGAGAGCAAGAGAGAGGATGTTTTTGTCTCATAGTTTGAGGGTCTTTACAGATCTGCACAGCCAGCTAGCTAGCTAAAGCCCTGCTAAAACAATGGATATTGTTTTCTACAGTATTTCAAGCAGAGAAAGTAAATCTCTTAGTTACATCAATATTGTTTTCTTGAGCTGATAGAAAAAGTATTTATAAAAAATTGCCGATTGTATTTTTGCTGTGTCTGACAACCAGGAAATGTTCTAGTCAGTGAAACTAATGAGCGCAATGAGAAGAAATTCATGCCCGTGCATAAGCTGCACCCGAGTATTAACTGCAGGGCTGCAGAAAGTTTACATCAATGTAGGATAAACCGCGGTTAATAGTCGGGAAATTAAGGTAACACATCTGTTTTACGCTGTTGTAATTGTTGTCGTTGTAATGCTGACAAAAAAAAAAAACACAGACTACTTGACTTCTCGACTTCTCCGACTGACGGATTCAACTCGTCGACTTTCAGGGGGCAGCCCTATAGAAACCTCTAGAAGACATTCTGGTGGAGGGGAGGGGAGGATGGATTTGGGGGAGAAAGCATGAAACTGAAAAGCGACAGAGAAATGAAAAGGGGAAAAAGAGAGGATTATGGAATATGGTGGCGTGTAATCCCTTCCTACCGGCAGAGGGATCCGTAGGGTTGGTGAATGCACTTCAAGTTTGCATAGAGATTGCGTAGGATGTGAGTCATGTTAGCTTGCTTCTAGCCTTCATAAAACCTAACACCTGAAACACACATGTATGGGACCACTAAAAAATAATATAGACTCCAAACATACTTAGCCCATGAAAAAGAAGAAAATTGGCTCTATTCAGTTACAAATGTATAGTTGGTTACATTTTTAGGTCAAATACATGTACAGTAAGGGCTAGCAGTTAGGGATTATCAATAGAATTTCAATAAAACAAGTAAAAACAACAATTAATAAAACAAGTAAGTGCTGGTGTTTTTTTTGGGGCATGAGGTGAGCACTTACAGGGCCTCAAAACTCAAAAATTGTTCTTTGTTCAATTACTAGGCCTACACCTCAAAATAATCAGCTCAGCATTTGCTAAAAGTTCCTTTAACGAGGTATTTCATAGTAGTATAGGTGGAAAACTCTAAATCTGCTGAGGTATACAAATAAATACAATAATAAATTGCATTAATGCCTCTCCAAATCTGTGTGTGTTAGTCAGTGTGCATGCTGTGCACTAGACAATTTTGTATTATGCATTTACATTGCAGCTAATCTATAAACCACAAAGCAGATCATTGATGAATCAGAATCAGACAACAATCAACAATTGATGAACAATTAAAGAAAAGAAGGATGCTAAATCAATCAGTCCATCTAAAACAAGACGTTTGAGGATTTAATACGGCACATTTTGTTACAGTAATCATTTGAACGCCTATAGTTTAGATGTAGGTAGGGCTAATGCCCCAGATAATAACATTAGAAAGTTCTTTTATCGCCCATAGAAGAGGGATTTAGAAGGACTTTGAGGAGTGCACATCAAATCATCGCTTCATAACATTCTGTCCTATCGTGACCATTCTGACAGGGAACAGTACACACTCAAACATGCATAGTATATGCACCCACAGTTTTAAATAGAAAATGAATGGCAGCGCACACACATGCTCACAGTGTCAGACAGTGCCACAAGTTTTTGCACAAACACACATACAGTATGTAGATGTGTTAAACTGTCATAACATTGCGATGGGCTTACGTGACAACATGTTGTGACACGGTAAACACACACACACACACACACACACACACACACACACAGTTTGTGATGATTTTAGTTTTTTGACATGAAGATTTTCAAACTGGTGAAGTAATGCGCAAGTGCAGACACATCCCAGCTAACATACAAACACACACACAATTACCTGTTTTTTTTCTTCTCCATCCTAGTGTTTTAGCAGTAGCAGAATTATGTATTGCAGGTGTGTGAGCAGAGTTCCTCCTTTAGATACGATTTCCAGGCTTTTCCACTCAAACAACCAGCGACTAGAATCATTTATTTGTTCAAGACTTTGTTGAGAGATCACTACTCACCCTAGAAATGTACGTAGGTGGTAATAAGACTGCAGTCCATCATTCATTAGAGCAATCCATGATTCTTGTGTGAATAAAATACAATTTTATTAATTCCGTGAGTTGACTTTTACTTTGTTCCATTTGACCTTGTAACCTTTGAATGCTACCGATCAATCAGACAAGGATCTGCAGGTAATAGTAACCATTGTTGTAGTTCTATTTTAATGCTCACTGTCATGAGACAAAGTAAGACAAGGGGTGAACAATTTTTAAGAAAACTAGCTGTGTCAACCCAGTGCTGGTCTGAAATACTAACTCGTTTGTAAAAGTCAGCGAAAAGTATCCACGTATGTGGTAAGGATGAGCTCAAAGCATATACTGTAGAAGTAGGATGCGTCTATTTCAGAAGCTGGGACAAGCTCCTGGGAGAGGAGTCATTTCTATGCAAACCCCCCCCCCCCACTGAGCAGGAATGATTCACAGCCTCAGCTTGTTCACAATCATCCACATAGGGACTTACAGCTATAAAGTGTTTCACCCACACGTATTCAGCAGTGCGTTCTGATGCTCCACTGCGAGAGACATCAAATCAACTGTCACGCCTCCATTACTCCGCTACAGCTGACATGTTATTCATTGTATAGTTTGTCCATTAATACATTTACCAATTCCATAGACTGTATAGTGAATGTGTGTTAAAAGGCACAAAAGCAACACTTTTTACGTACTTTGGCGGGACACGTTACGTCACACGGAAGCAGGAAGTTTAAATTCACACAGACTTATCATTCTCAGAAATACTACGGGGTTTGCATCATAATCTGATAAGGCGGAAATGGTCACTTACGAAGCAATGATATATATGTCAAACCGATAAGGACGCCAGTGTGATAACACTAAGCTTTCAGGCGCGTAGGTTTTCCAGTTACCCCAAATATCTATCCCTTTTTATCAAACTCTTGACTTCTTTTCTAGAACACCTGCAATCTCTCCTATTTGATATAAGGAGCTTTATTTTTGTACAGCTCATCTGCCGGAAGCTCAAAGCAAACAGCGAGAAACGTCAGCAAAGCCGAAGAATAACAGAATATTCCTGTCAAACGCAGTTACATAACATAAATACAGCTGAATACTTTACATTTACTTTGTTGTTTTTCTAGGTGAGTTGTAATCCATGTCTTGACAGAGATCAAAACCATGAAACTGGGTCATCCATTGAATGTGCCTGTGTTAAGGGGAGGCAAGTATCACTGTAAGGAAATAGTTGTGCATACTGTGAAATACTATGAAATAAATATTATGAAACCTGCAAATATTATAATTTTTTATAATTTTTTTCTTTCTTTATTGATGGTGTCAAATCTAATGTTGGAATTGACAGTGATGTACAATGAATCTTAAAATGCAAATCTAATTTTCTTATTTCCCTGTGTCTTGAAAAAGTCTCCAATATATGTCCAAAATTTTACTATAATGTCGTATGGACGGTCGGAACCTGGCTTCCCTGGGAGCAACACATTGCGTGTGTGACCACAGACTGTCGCAGGCACTCAAGACACACAGCCTACTTTACATACTATATGCCTACACACGCACACTAGAAGACAGCTACAGTCAGAGCTGCCCCCGTGTTAACATGTCACCAACAAGCAGGGAGCAGACCCCCCCCCCACACACACACACACACACACACACACAACCACCACAGAGGCTCTAATTAGACACAGCTGGCCACTACTAGACATTTCAGATTACTGCAAATACTATAATTCTTCTAAAATTGTGTGTGTTGCCAGAGTGAGGCCATAAGCCCGACACCCTTCCCTCTGCTGGTTGCCCCCGGTGATGTCCTCCTCACAGACATCTGGTTACCTTGGCAACCCCAGACATGCATAGGACTAAAAGGGTGGCCACCAAGTGATATTTTTCTGTACATCAATCTCCCTCAATAATAATAATAAAAAAACTGTTCTCACAGTCATGCTGTAAACTGCAGTATGTGCTCAGTGGGATAGGAGAAGGTCTTTTCTCTCTCTCTCTCCCTCATTTGCTGTCTCTCTTCCTCTCTTCCCTAACTAATTTCCCCAGTCACTGTGGCTCTTCTTCATAACTACACCATAAAACAGCCTAGAGATTAAATCAATATTAATCACAGTAAATTGAGAGGCACAGAGGGTTTTATATATTATATATATATATGTCTTTATCCACAATCACAATATTTAAAACAAAAAAAACTGATTTACGTATGATTTATCATTTAAGCTTTAAGGAGGGACAAGAATACAATTTTTTAATAACTGTTGTAGTACTGTCATGTAGTAGATGAAGCTAGCAGACACACTGCAGCCCGGAGAGGCTGATTTTTTTATAAATATTCTAAGCTGATTTTTAAAGATTGAAGCACATGTCAATGAACGGCCTGGCGTTCTATTTTCTCAGAACCACATTCACCGTGAGCCATGATGCTAACCACAATAACATCATTGTTTGGGGTAGAAAAGGGAAAGAGGTCTCATAAATCAAAAGACATATTTTGGAAGTGTTATCTGTGACTTTGTGAGAGGGAATGCTGCATTTTGGACAGAGGCTGCCATTTTGACCCCCGTAATCATATTTCTCTCTCTCTCTCTCTCTCTCTCTCTCTCTCTCTCTCTCTCTCTCTCTCTCTCTCTCTCTCTCTCTCACACACACACACACACACACGCTCTCTTTGTCTAGCTGTATGCCACGTCTCTGTTGTGGTCTACAAGCTATATGAGTTTTGATAAAAACAGGATGCTTATCAGGGCGTTGACTTGACACCCATAATACACACACACACACACACACACACACAAGGCAAGGCGGGTGGTGCAGGGTTGTTGAAGTAGGACACCAGGCATCAATCATACTGTACCTTCTGATAGCAGGTTGCAGGTCAAATATTCTGACCTTCAAGTGAACCTTTTCAGTGGGAGGTGATACCAGGAGAAGTGACATTGTTACAGGCAGGGAACATGTCCTGCCAGATTCCCAGAATGTTCCCATACAAACGGATACTCCAGCAGGGATGGGCTGTGCAGGCAAGAGCTTCCAAACATTCGGAAACTATTCAGGCTAATATCTTTGGGAGAAAGCTTGTCAACTTGGCCAGCTAGTGTGAAATAAAACAGGCCTACAAATGTTTCTGTTGTAAGGTGTCAGTTATATTTAGCTTAATAGTCTAAAACACATCTAAGTCGAACCAAACAGAAAATTGCAATTATTGCTTTACTAGCACAGCACCAATGCAATTATTGTTAGGCTGCCAAACTAAACCACTTAAAACATAAAGAGAACTAGATTGGCATAGTTATATGTTGAAAGTAATTTTACCATATTTATTTGGATGTGGATTTAAACACTTTTGGGGACCCATAGCCATGTTCTCTGTTTCTGTTCGCTGTCTCCCAGTGGAATTCCTAGAGATGAAGAATTATTCTATTAATCAGTCCTTCCGTGCTTGAGTAACCCCAGCCCGCTACATTTTTCGGAATGTATTCCACTCACTCCTCATGGGATGGGTAAAAATATTTGTAGCCAGATGACTTGACTTTCAATCCTTCATGCATGTGGATTCACATGAATGATGTATATGTTTCTGTACCCATTATTTAACACAGCTGTCCAGTTTGAGCTAGTCTAGGGCATTTATTAACTGGTGGGTCACAGAAAATCGAGTCTGAAGGTGTCCAGCCAAGCCAAAAGCTAACCAGACATTTATAACAACAGCTCGTGACACTTGAGTATGGGTAGAAGAATGTACAGAAAAACTCAGACAGATAAACAGATTAACTCCTTATGTTATATTTACTTCAGCCTTTTTAGCATTTTCCAGATAATGTCTGAGTTCAATTCAGCTCTTGGAAGCAATACTGTCTTAATTCCCTTGTATATTTTGGCCTATATAGTCGCCTGACCCAGAATGTTCTTTGGACTCTGTAACTATAAATCACATCTTGCTTGTTATTGTTAATATTTTTCTCTTTCCATTTCTCTGTTCTTTTTCTTTATCCTCGGTTTGTATCCCCACCCTGTTGCACATTCTATTTTTCAGGGCCAATGTAGTTTTCCATTTTGTGTAATTGCCAAAAGAAATTACATATCATTATGAAATTAGACTGTAGGAAACTGCATCGTGCTTCTGTTTATGGAACTTGTCTGATGTGTGTTGTTGAGGTTAATTCAGTTAATGTAGTGCGTGTGTCTGCATCTGTTTAGTATGGCAAGCCGTATGAATTTTCTTGAACTTCTTGTTCAGGTCAAAGATGGAAGACTATTTATAGCTAGCACATACAGCGGTCAGTATTTACTCAGCCAGTATACAGTAGTACAGCAATCATCAGTATGCAGGACACCCTACCAAACCTAACCCATAGAATAATGCATTTATCACAAAATAAAGAGGAAATGTGAGTAAAGCAAAATACTGACGTCTGCGCTTTTGCAATTTGTTATCAGGTTTGCAAAATTTGATATCATATTTCTCAAACTAGATATAAAATTTTGGTTTCAGGTGTGGGTACCAGAATCGCCCTGCCTACCGAAATGACTTAACGGGCCTAGCATAGCACGCCTAAATATGACACGTCACGTTATTGTTTTGTGATGTCGTTAGTAAACACGGATATATGGAAAAAAACTCAATATTTCTTCAACTTTAACTCTCAAAAAGAGGGTTACATGCATTTTACATGATGTGACCCCCTCATGGCTGCAATAAAACTCAACTTTTAATAACATAACAATATGAAAAAATGTATGCACGTCTTATTAAAGATAATACTTTAATTAAGAAGATTAAATATGTTACAAATATTTCACGCCCCAACCCACAGTTTGAGAAGCACTAATGTAACTAAGGATAACATTTCACACCTTGGGTTTTTATTTTTCTGTCCACATTTACTGGGTCATGTGTTTGTGTTATGGATAAAAACATCTGCTAAATGAAAAAAATAACAATTTTCACCATCTTTCCCACAAATGGGTTTGTAGTTCACTGACATGTCAACACATCACATCACTAACCGTTGGGACACATAGCTTTCCATCAATGAATACCAATACACTGGCAAAATGACATTTTCGTTTTGTGTCAGTTATCTGACACAAAACGAAAACAGACTGTGGTTTTGTGATGGAATATAGTTGGCCACATCATCTATCAACTCATTAGTAACAGTCATGTTAGGAATGACTATGAGTAAAAAAAAACATACATTTTAAAGAAACTCTATAGAGCGGTTACCTGGAAACATTCTTTAACTAACTTAGTCAGAAGCCTTCTTCTCTAACGGTGCCTTTTACTGTAAAAAAATCACCAGTGTGCTCTTGAGAAAACCACCTAAATGTCAAATGTACTTACTTTAAGTGTTTTAAAGCGCATATAGGCTGCAAAAAAGGCTGCAATAAAACTCAACTTTTAATAACATAACAATATGAAAAAATGTATGCACGTCTTATTAAAGATAATACTTTAATTAAGAAGATTAAATATGTTACAAATATTTCACGCCCCAACCCACAGTTTGAGAAGCACTAATGTAACTAAGGATAACATTTCACACCTTGGGTTTTTATTTTTCTGTCCACATTTACTGGGTCATGTGTTTGTGTTATGGATAAAAACATCTGCTAAATGAAAAAAATAACAATTTTCACCATCTTTCCCACAAATGGGTTTGTAGTTCACTGACATGTCAACACATCACATCACTAACCGTTGGGACACATAGCTTTCCATCAATGAATACCAATACACTGGCAAAATGACATTTTCGTTTTGTGTCAGTTATCTGACACAAAACGAAAACAGACTGTGGTTTTGTGATGGAATATAGTTGGCCACATCATCTATCAACTCATTAGTAACAGTCATGTTAGGAATGACTATGAGTAAAAAAAAACATACATTTTAAAGAAACTCTATAGAGCGGTTACCTGGAAACATTCTTTAACTAACTTAGTCAGAAGCCTTCTTCTCTAACGGTGCCTTTTACTGTAAAAAAATCACCAGTGTGCTCTTGAGAAAACCACCTAAATGTCAAATGTACTTACTTTAAGTGTTTTAAAGCGCATATAGGCTGCAAAAAAGGTCAAATTGCTTTAATGTTATGAATGTTTCGAACTCACTACTCTATAATGCTCTGTTCAGCTGCTAGGCTGATGTGAAGCAGAGAGAGTCTTTAACAGGGTTTGGTTAAACAACATTTTCAATTAAAAACAACCAAAACACAGCATTCTCCTTCACAGAGACCTTTTGTCACCCTACACAAGCTGTAACCCAAAAATGAAGGCTGCTTTTTTCTCATTAGCAAAAAAACAATGTGGCTCTTCCCCAAACCACATCAAAAATAAACCTCAAAACCAAACAAAAGAAAAACATTTGGTTTCTATGTAACTATTGTTGAGCCATTCTTTTGTTCTTCCTTCTATACCCCTCCCCAAAACCCACTGGGGTCAAAGGGTAGGCTTTATAAAACTTATATTGGCCTTTCAACTTTATCTGAGGACCAATTGAAAGCTAATGAACTGCTTATTAATGACAGCTCTCACTGTTCACTAAAGACAACAACATTGCCACAACAAAGCATTCTTCATATGTGACTGCCATAGTTTTGTAGTTTTATTTATTTATTTATTTTTTAATGATAATGTATTTGACCAGTGTCACTGAGCAATGTTTGAGAACATATTCAGTTTACTACATTTGACTAAATTCATGATGTCAGTGGTAGTATTTTCAGATGTTAGTGAAATGGAAGATGAAATATCTTCATGTAACGACGCGATGAGCAGGTGCTATAGCCGGAGAAACAGAGGAGGCGATTCACGAGCTGAGCTCGGTATTTATTCCAAGCCTGCTGTGTAAATTCCAAGCGTTTACGGTGAGTAGCACCGCTGGTCGAACTAAAATAGTCTGTGGCAAAATGCGCATCAGGTGCGTTAATGTGCCTTAAGGCCACACGGGTGTGCAGGGGTGCGGCGCGGGGGCGTGGCAGAGAGCCGACATTAGCCTCCCACGGCGCTTGTCCCCGAGAGGAGACGCGTCCCCGATTCTGACACTTCAAGCCTAAGAAAACCTAGCCTATTATCCTATTATGTCCTATGTTTATAATTATACTCTGATACATATTTAGGAGAAGTCTATATACTGTACTATGGTCATTTTAACCCTTTAAATTAACCCTAAATTTATAACGACAACGACCGTTTTATGCTGATTTATAAACAAAAAGTATCTTCCATTGTTCCTTATTAGGTTTTATTTGTAATTTCGTGTAGCAAGAAAATACATTTTGAGGTGTTTTAGACGAATAATTGAAAAACAAACGACCACGCAGATGTCTAACACAGTGCTGGAAATGATGTTTGTAATGGCATTAGGTTTTCTGTTTCCTGTTTGGGCTACACAGGGTTAGGACCTGTAACCTGATGTGTGTGGGGAGATAAAATATATACACACACACACACACAGCAGGCCATCAGCTCTCTCTCTCTCTGTCCTCTAATGGTTATATTTATATCTGTTACCATCGAAAACAGAGGCTTTTAAAGTAATCATCTGTTTCCTGATAAGGCTGTCTGAAGAAGAGGAAGCTCTGTCAGCCACTCAGAGGACTCTGTGTTCACATTCAAACAGGCGAACCTCTTTGGTGCCTCCTTATTTAACATGTAGGATGCATCCAACATGGCGGGCCACTGTCCCACACTCTCACAGAAGAGATATGTATCTAATAGTGATCTCATCCGGTTATGGGATTTCTTTCAAACCCTCTTTTGTACAGTAGACTTCCTGAAGCCAAATTTTGTTAGCTTAGCAACAAAATGTTAGCCTACATTTTTCTTACTGACTGGACATGTGCGGCATTATTTCCATCGAATGGACTCACTTTAAATTGAAAGCTATCCTTTTATTGATGAAATATTTGCTCCACCTTAATCATTAAAGGCAAAAAGGCTTAGATGTTTGGTGCACTCATTCTATATTTTGCCTGCTAAATTAAAACTCATTGACATTTCCAATCAAGAATCATTCTGACTTACTGGCGCCGGGCTGATTCCACTGGCTCACCTCTTAGATGGCTCTACACATTAAACTGAATGACTGTCAGTTCCCTGCATTAACATAAAATGTGAACAAGCTGCTTTTAAGGTTGTGGACAACATTAGATGTGAAGTGCACTCAACCCCTATGTTTAAAAAAGGGCACTTGACAGAGAATTTCAAACCTTGCTCTGTAAAAAGCAGTTTTCTGCAGTGCCAACTATAAATACAAATATCAGGTGGATTAGGAGTTTAGCTAGTGAGTTTCAATCAAAACTATTGTCTGCACTGATTAAATCTCAATAGTTGAATATTATTATTCACTCAGCTGTGGTGGTAGAAGTGCTGCATAACGATATGAAGAGATGTCAACAGCAAGTGGAAGCATTTATATCCCCTAGTGTCTGCTGAAATCTGTTATGTCTGGATTAAAAAAGCACTTTTGTATGTCTGTAGGTAGATTTTGTGATGTAATGGCTCCAACAATTCAAATAAAAAAAATGCTTTTTTTCAATACCCAATATCTCCACCTATGTAAAATAGAGATTATTTCTTAACAGCCACGTCTAGGACCATCTCTATCTCTGCTCTAAATAGACTCTCTCTATAAATAACTATTTCTTTACTCTATTTTTTAATGGACTCTCAGGAGTCAGTTCACATCATTGACAAGTAGCTGGATCACAAGCAGTTGGGGTGGCACAGTAGTCAGGCCTTTTACCTCACAACAAGAAGGTCTTGGGTTCTATAGTGACCGGGGTCATTCTGTAGATTTGTTTAATTGTTATCTTATTTTTTTACTAATTTTTTACTAATTGTAAACAGGACATCTTAATTCACACAATTTATACCTCAGAGTTTATTTGGCTGATTAGACTGACTGTAGACTTTGAAGTGAGTTGAAGTTATAATGCAAAGATCGCATATACTAAAAGAGACTGAGCAAGCAGTGTGTGCACACGCCCACACCTGAGAACAAGTCTAATGAGCCACATTAATTCCGAACACCTGTGTGGACCGGGATTTCAACAATTAATTTAGACATATAAATAGATAGACACAGAAAAATATGGCAGCTTGTACTTCCAAACGGCTTTGCTCATTGGTGTAGCGAGGCATGTGAATCAAGGTTAGGGGTTAAGTGTCTGAAAGTGAGTTCATCTTGAAAGTGAGTTCCATTGGCACATGCGTTGTACCACCAGAGGAGTACGTCACAATCAAGCGGCAACATTCGATTCTTAGAAATGAAGCCAATAAGGAAGTGCCAAAACTTACA
Source organism: Percopsis transmontana (assembly GCA_025447815.1). NCBI lineage: Eukaryota > Metazoa > Chordata > Actinopteri > Percopsiformes > Percopsidae > Percopsis > Percopsis transmontana. The sequence continues at coordinate 1,004 of JAOEHI010051997.1, read as the reverse complement.
GTTCCTCGAATGGCCACTTGAGGCTGGCTCCAAAAGCGAGTTAATCCCCAATGTTAAAACGTCTAACTTTACATCAGAAATAAACATGTTTACAGCCTTGCACAAAATGGTTTTGATCTCTATAGCTAGTTTCCCTGTTTATGACAACTGTATTGGGGGTGAATTATATATATAACTCATCAGTTGAAATTATATTAAGCCATCAATTTATCCATTCATCAATTTATCCATTCATTATACATAGGCCGGGAGTCTGACACTGCCAAGATGGCAATGGCCCGAGCCTGCACACTTGGCGTCAAACCCGTTCTTCAGAAAATCTATTGTGACGTCACGGAGGGTTTGTTCCCTTATTTATACAGTCTATGGTCACAACCTACAATTCTGGAGTTCACGATCTCAAGCCTCATGCATGCAAGGTACACAGCATGAAATACAATCAGATTTTTAGTTTTCGTTAAAGACTATAATTTTATAATTGTAGGTTTTATTTAATATTTAGCATTAACATTGCTCGCTCCGGCCCTGGATGTTGCAGCAGCAGGCACGAGCACACGACTGTGTCGCATGGTTGTTACATCACGACAACTAATCGTCCAAACTGTCTATATTGCCATTAGTTGGGTTTACAAGGAGCCTAATATTCCGATTATAATCGTTTCATAGGTTTATATTTTGTCAAGTTGGGTGACATTTGTTTGTCTTATTCGGGCAGTATGTGTTACATGGTGTCTGACCTGTTTTTCTGTCCTGAACCTTTTTGTTTTGGGCTTTTTACCTGCTGAACATTAATAGATGTTTAATGCATGTGTGTGTTATAACCATAACACATGAATAAAAAAAATTACATAATAACTTACAAACATTTGTAAGTCACTATTAGTATCAGTGCAAATTCTATTGGTTATATCCATCCATCCATCGTCTTCCGCTTATCCGGAATCGGGTCGCGGGGGCAGCAGCTCCAGCAGGGGACCCCAAACTTCCCTTTCCCGAGCCACATT
>JAOEHI010051996.1:0-17509 GCA_025447815.1 Percopsis transmontana | reverse complement strand
CTCTCTCTCTCTCTCTCTCTCTCTCTCTCTCTCTCTCTCTCTCTCTCTCTCTCTCTCTTTCTCTCTCTCTCTCCCTCCGGTTTGCCTGGGGAAACAGAAACTAAATAACGTCAGAGCAATTATTTATTTTTTTTTACCTGAAATGAACATCAAAACCACATCTAAAAGACATGTACTGGGATATGTAGACTGCCCAACAATGACACGCTTATGCCCAGGTTTACCTATAGAGGGGTTGAAAAAGGTTTGGGTTTCATATTGTGAGCATCCCATCCGTTGTGGTAGACTTTTCCTTGAGCCTTGGAAAGACCTTGGCAGTGTGTCTCTGAGTCTCACATACTGTGTTTCAGTTCCGGCTTTATTCTCCTGATAACAAAACACACTCCTTTGCATTAAATCCCTCTCTATTTTCATCTGTTTTCACAGGCTGTTGTTTTTTTGTTGTTGCTGCGATTGTTCCATCTTGGGTCAGCCAGTGTTTATAGTCTGGTTCAACTGAAGTGGTGTTTTGTAGGGGCGCGGACAAGGATGTGAGCAGCATCTGTTTGTGTGTGTGTGTGCCTTTTATAAAGAGGGATTATGTTGAAGAGCCGAGGACTTCCAGATGACACAGGAGCCTGTGCAGGTGGGTAGCCTCTGGCAACTCTGTAGTAGAGGAGACAAGAAACAGTATCTGTTGCAATGCACTGCAGGTGCCGCGGTTGTAAATCTTTTTATGCGTGTATGTGCGTGTGGGTGTTTGTGTGCTACCCGAGAGAGGTGGAGTTATCTGTGAGCGCTGGGAATTATGTCCGCGTCCCATCCTCTTTCGGCTGTTGAAACCTGCGAATGTCAGCCGCGACAAGCTATCGCTCCATTGTTGTCACAGAAAATCCTGCCAAAGTGCCACTTGCCTATTTTCAAGGCAAAATGGTGTTGAGCTACATTGGAGAATGAAATAGCCTTGAGTCAGACTACAGTCTCCGGAGTAGAGAAAAATTGAAATTTACAATAAAAAATAGCCTCCACATTGTTAAAAAACAATAAAGATATTTTTGTTTCAGGGTGATTTGGTTTCCCCTCTTCCATGGTGGATCATTTTAGAACAATAACCTAATCTAATGTGGGTTTCTTTCATTTGGACAGGTCCTGGAGCCTGGTTATTGTTTTCTGGCGATACAGTACTGCAGCTTTATTTTGCACTGCTCCGGGCCTAATCCGTGGCTCCACAGCATGAATGAAGTGCCTGCAGTGACCCATACAAGACCCATGCGCCGGTCCATTGACAGAAAAATACACTTTGCGGCGGGAGGGACTCTGTGAACCGTTTCGCTGCTGTTTTGCAGCCCTCACCCTCCTCTTTCCATCCCCTTCGCCTCGCTACTGTTCTACTGTATGTCGGGGCGACATAGATGTCCTTTGTTATCCATCCTGTCCTTCTGTCCCCGCAATGCTCCTCTGATCACACTAAGGGCCCTGGTTTCCTGGTCAAGGTGCAAGCGGAGGCGAGCAGCGCAAGGCAATCCAAGGCCAATACTTTTTTGATAATTTCGGCACATTCACCAAGCGCACAAATATAGCACATCTAATAAACCACCATGATACACGTGCATATATTTTGTTTTGTGATTAAAAAGGTTAAGGACAGTAGTCATTAGTTACATTATTCACGAAATAGGCCAACATAACATACACAAAAGTGACGTGTGTGATTTTGGATAGGTCTGACCAGGCGGAGACGTTAGCGCAATATTTGGTTTTATTTAACATCAAACTAGCACTGTGCCACCGGATTTTGACTCACACACCCTCTACTGTGCCCCAACGCCCATTTCGGCGCACGTGATGTCATGGCGCACCGGGAAATGTTCAAACACGTCCAGGGGAGAGAAAAACCACCTTGCGCCCAACGAAATTGTCAATACGTCTGCGTTAGCGTTACCGCCGGCATTGCGCCGTCCGGAAACTAGAGCTCTAAGTGTGTTGTGTCAGGCATTGTCACCGTGATAGACTGTCTCTTCTAAAAAGAGGTACTCTCTGTCACGCCATCAGATGAATCAAAGAGACTGGTAGCTGTCGGGCACAAATGGTGAGCGGAAGCCTCTCAGCGGGGTGAAATAGTGCAGCATTTGCAGAAACAACAAACAAGTTTGACGGCTTTGAGCTCCAAAGGGAGATAATGAAGGTGTTTTGGATTATTTCAGGATATCAACCGTAAAAACCAAATCCCCCCCCAAAGGAATTTGACGTCATGGCCGTTGTACACGCTCATTCTACCACTACTATGAACCAATCAGATCGCTTAATTTGAACTACCCTGTTTTATAAACTTTAATAATCTGCTCCATCACATACTGTACTCTGCTTGGCAGTTGTGGAGTGAGGAATTCGCCATCTGCCCATTAGTCAGCATGTCACCACTCAGCTGTGGCACGATTTTGTCATTTAACAGCAAGTACAGACCGCACAACACGCAGTCACTGTCTGGTTCTGTCATCGGTGACGCGCGCACACACACACATGCGTGCACACACACACACACACACTTTGTAATCATTATATCACCGATACTGACAGCACATGTATGCTTGTGTGTGCATACATATAAACAAGTGCCACGTCCTCTATGACTTTGAATGAGTTGAATATGTATGCTATACCAAAGGCCTACCCATCCAGTCTACTAAGATATATTTGCGCTATAAACCAGTGCTTCCACAGTACATTAACAAAACAATATCTTCTTCATTTGCTGGCAGTCTCTGAGATCCTGCTCCTGTGTGTCTAACTGCTGTCCAAGTCATGGAATGATGTTTTACTTACCTGCTGAGCCCCAGTATTAAATCTTTCAGCAATTAAGTCTACACAAATTAATACTTCACTGTATCGATATCCCCAAGGCTGTCTGCATGGCTTCCTGTAATTTTTATGTACTGTATATACTATATATTTTTTACAATGTTTTCATAATGTATTTATACTGTTTTGTACTATAGTATTTAGTACATTAAAGTCCCCCTAATGGTTGACACAGCTGGATAAACGAACACCTGGCTGTGATTAATCCAGTGCTTAATCCTGTATCTCAGATCCGACAAATGCAATATGTGGCTTCACTATACACAGAAGTTCTCAAGGACATTTAAAAGGGCAGACAAACTCTTGACACTCTTGCTATTGAAGGCCATTGCTAGTTTGCTCATTTTGAACAAGGGCACAAAGGAGGTAAGACAGATAATTGTCTTTCACCACTTTAAACACCCCCATTTGCAAGACAGCCAGTGTGTGCACATCCGCCAGGTTGCTTTGGATTAGCTGCAGTACTTAAAAAGCAATTTACCTATGTAAATTGCTTTTATGTTGGTGTGAGCTGTGACATGATGAATGGCGGATGATGATTGCGGATGTCCTTGCTTTGCTATCTTGCGCGTTTTTTGTTTTGTTTAATTGCTGGTGGAGACGGAGCTAAGTGAGATCCCATCTTCGCTTCTGTGAGCGAAAGAGGATTCCAGCAGCTGCAGTGAGGGATCCTACAGTAGGCTTCACCTAGCGTGACCCCATCAGTGAGTTTGCTGGGAGGAGACCAAGTTCTCATATTACGTAGCTATATACATTCAGTGGCATCATGGCTTTTGTTTAATGCAGTGGTTCTCAAAGGATTAGCATGTGTGTGCAGTATAAACCATAAATGTCCATAAAGAATGAATGCATTATATTTTTGTACGAAGTTAATCAAACAATATTAGAAACAATTAGGAAAAAAAAAGGTTTGAATTCCACTTTTTTCCACTAATTCCCAATCTGTACATATTTTTGTGATGCATTTAAAGTATGTAGCTGATGTGAAAAAAAAACAATAAGACCATCAGTGCAAAAGTTTGGGTTCCCAGCAATTTACGATTTATTGCTATTTTACCAAACAGTCATGTTCTGACTGAACTACTTCTGTGTCTCTTCTCAGTCCCAACACAATCGTCAGATTGGAGATTCAAGGAACTGTACACGTTAGTTTTTCGCGACGGGGCAATGGGGCTCCAGGGAAATGCATTGTGGGAAACGAAACGGCTTCTGCAAAACTCCTCATGGTGCCATAAAGGCGCAACGTGTGTAAAGTGTGAAGGTGTGGGAGGGCATGTATTCATGCAGTGACTTTCCTTTCTCTCCCCTTCACTCGGCTGACTCTTCTCTGCTGCATTTTGCCCGCCCGCGGCCATAGTGGTTGGGGGAGGTGGGTGGTGGGGTAAGCCTAGCGTTTTTCTCTTTCTCCACGTTTTTTTCCCCCTTTACTGCTCCCGAACTAGCTTTTTTTGTTTTAAAGATGGGGTGGAGCTGTGGAGGGGTGGGGGGAAGGGGGGCCACAGCTATAAATGGCACAGTGAATAGTGCTGAAGTGATTCTGCACCACCTGGGAGAAGAACAGACAGTTGGGAGGACAGTAAAGCGGGGTGGGGGTGCATTATATCCCCATTATATCCTCCACAAGGCCGGCTGGAGAGAATAACTGAAGAGGTTATGTGAAATGAGTGCATGTTGACGTTGAAACCCCCCCCCCACCAGTATGACAAGGACAGGTGAGTCAGAAACAGTCCTTTTCCCTCCTACTCTACCTCATTGCTCCGTCACTGCCTCGGGTGCTCTCATTTGAGGAGGAAGTGGAAGGGGGGACGGGGGGGGGGCTGGCAGGAGGGCTGGTTAAGATGACATTTACCCCCCCCGGATTGTGTCACCTCCCTCTAATGGGAACCAATGTGAATTGTTTATCCAGACTGTGTAATAGTGCCACAGAGTGCTCAATGAGCTGGAGAAAAAGCCCCGCTGTGCTTCTTAACACATGAGAACCCCATGAGATCAGAATATCGGAAGTGTGGGGAGCATGTGTGTGCGTCTGCCTGTGCTTTTACATTCTGAACCCCTGTGAGTCAGCCAGGCAGCCCTGTTTTAGATAGCGGCGCTGTGACAGGACACCCGTGGTGTAAAGTCACAGTACAAATACTTTGGTACTCTTAAGTATTTTGTTGAGGATTTTGTACTTCCTTTAGTATAATTGTTTCTTTACTTTCAGTTTTGCTTCACTACATTTAAAAGAAAAACATGTATAGGCCTACTTATGATCAGATACAATATCCTACATTTATGTTCCTTCCTCACTATAAAAATTCACTTAAATGAATCAAAATGGTCCCAGATGCATTCAGTAGCGGCGAGACCAGTCCCCTGACTGCACCTTAGTCCACCTTGATTCAGCCAAGTCATTATGTGATAGAAGCTGACTCTGCAGGCGACACTATACCCTACCTGCTGGGACAAATGTTGCTGACGCATGCCCGTGGACATATTTGATGGAAATATTTCATGTTCTCGGAAAGAAGGATTCATCTGATCGGATTAATCGGATGTGTCCTTTTGTTTCGCTAAGACAACAGAAATGTAAGGACTTTTCGTCTAATTGGTCGACATTGCTACAGATTGTTAGATATTTTATTTTCTCCACAATCGTTAAACAATGGAGCTAGTCCACTTTTCTGTCTGTCTAACTGGATGGCCTCAGTCAGTTTTACGTATAGCGAGGACAGAACAGTGTGTTTTCGTGCTGGCTACAAATTAGTGCCTAATTTTTAATTAGTAAGTAATATTCATACTGGTTTAAATAATAAATTTGATTTCATTTCCCATCTTTGCGAGGCAAGTTTTGGGCAAAATTAATTAATTAAAGGCCAGTCCCATATAGACGCCTGTCCCAAATACTGTATAGGCAGTTGAAGCAAACATTTTTACGGTAGTTTTACGATATTATATATGTAGCAGTGGTGCTGGTGACTCAAAAATTGGGGAGGACAGACTTATGTTATGTTGTTCAAATTTAGCAATAATCCAACTAGCAACCTAATGCAAACTTACTATACAGCTAATGTAAGGTAATGCACCCGAAGTCTATCCCCATTTTCCAGGAACAAATATCATAATATCTTATAACAACAAGTGTGAATCACTTCGGACTCTGGATGAGAATGGACCTGTCATACTGTATGTCATAGCGTGCTACAGTATCAAGTCCCTGTAATGTACCAACTTCCTTGGATTGCCCGTGTTATCCGACTCCTGCCTCTTGTCATGCCCTCTATTGCTCTTGCATCACTGGATAAGCCGCTACATCAATAGCCCTTTCTATACAGAGATCCCGCAATAACGTCGTTATAAAGACCCATCATTATGCCGCGTTCGCTTGTTTATACATATCACCGCTCCAGTGTGTCACAGCAATCTGGGGTGAGAGGGATTGCTACATAATCCATAGATTTATAAAAATGCAAATGCATAACAACCAAAAAAAGTGTTATAAACATCTTCTCCGTCTTATCGACGTTTATATGAAGAACAAATATTGTTTATGAATATCACTGAATGTCAGATAAAGCTTTGAATTGTCTCTCTTCGACACCTATAGTTCACACCGCACGCAGTCTATAGCATTGAATGCAAGGCTCCGTTTATCCATCCCAGACTAATGTTACCGATAACTGTATAAATTCAAGTTAAAAACCTATAGAGTTTATATTCCCTGAAAAGCAAAAATAGTAATATTCCCATTTGAATGCAGTTCCCTTAATTTGAAGTCTGTCGTGTATCACCGCGGCTGTAGTTGTGGTCAACTTTGGTTCCTCTCGCAACAATTTTTATTAATTGCTATTCTCTCTTCTAGCATCCACTAGCCTAGCCGCAGCCAAGAAGATTGGATTCTTGCATGACATCATTAATAACCCACTCCCTCAAAATTCTGATTGGGTATTCACCAGTGCAGTCAGCTCCGCTGATTGGTTAGGTGCTAAATCCATCTAGACCACTGAGGGAGGATCGTCCTCCCTTACTGCAATTCACACTCCAGGCCTCATGAGCCGCTGGGGTGGTTGGACCTCCTTACAGTAATTTTTAATTGCGGTAGGGGGCGCTGTTGGTATTTTGAAATCGGGAGATGATTTCTGTGACTTTAAAGTGTTAATATTAATTTTACATGTATATACTTTTTTATTGCAAGTTTATTTATTTATCTCTGAAATTTCAGAGGATGGTTTTCCCTTTTCTCAATGGACGAGTATTGTATAAACCTATACAACCTAAATTAGTGCTTTTGTCTGAGAGGATAGGCTACTTCGAATACCCTGAAGGGATACTGTAAATGTACTTCTATGACCATGCATATTTTACTTTGTTGGCTAAAAGACATTGGGACCTCAGGGTGCTAAAGCCACTTTGCGCTGTTGGCCTGTTAGCTAATAAACCTGTTGGCTTACAGTGAGTTGCTCACCTGCTAAATATCATTTCAGAAATGGAACCAACTAACCAATGGAACTAATTCCGTATACATGTGTTTTTGTTTTTTTTCCCATTTCCCATTCCAGTCTACTCTTGGGAAACGCTAATAAAAAGAACATCTGTTCCTTAGAGTGTCTTCAACAGGGTGCTAATCTCGCTAACTAGCAGCTTGTGTGCATGAGGTAGAATAACATGACATCTTTTCAAGCGGGACTGAATTGAACCTGGGATTTGTACAATGGGATTTAATTTAATAGGAAATTAATAAATTTGCAAAGGAAAATCAACTTCAGCGTTTTTTAAGAGACTGATTAACCAATAGCTCTCTGTGACTGTTTGCAAAGTAAAGGGGGAAATTAAGATACATTTTCTCAGTGCAGCAAAATCTAGCAAGTAATTGAGGCAACGAGCTCATCTAAAACACTGTCGCTGACTCGACAATTAAATGAAGTAAAGCCTGCTTTTCTTGGGTTCTTACAGCCTGCAACAATCTATACCATTCACATTTACAAATGCCCATTAATGAGCAAATGAATCACACCATGAACAATAATTGTGGCTAGACGTTTTTACGGGGGTTAGGCACACAAGGCAGAGACAACAGACAACAACCTCCATCACATTTTGGCCCATCCAGACTTTAATCTCCCCTCTTTGCCAGTTGTCCTAGTGTATTTATAAATGTTTCAGGTGTCTGTTTTTTGTCGTCAGACATCTAAATGAACCAGATATCTGCTGGCCAGAGAGGCGGACAAAAGCTGGCCCTTATAGCTGTCCTTCTCATTTTAATGATGGAACTCTGGAAACAAACCAGACCAGACCAGGAAACCTACTAGATTTTGTATTGACCTGCTTTCTGGACACGAAAGCGATATATCTTTTGCTGTTTTCTGTGAAAAAGAAAACAAGAAAATCCATCTTTAAAGAAAAGCAATAAACCACTTCTTTTAAGGAGGAAAGTTTTAAATTAATCCAAGTAGTTTGTAGTGTTTTTGAGTTGCAGTCTGATCTTATCTAATATACAGTAATGTAATTAATCTTATCTTATCTGATTTATGATCTTTGTTGTCGAATCCAAACATATCCAATTTCCAAGGCACTGCATTTAATTGGACTAGTTTAATGTTATGATAAGGTGACTGCAATGGTGCACAAGCTTGGGGTTAAATATCTCTGCAAACTCCATTGTGTTTAATTATTGTGTTTAATGGGGGGCAGGATAGTCGAGTGGTCTAGGTGTTGAACTCCCAGCCTGAAGGTCGTGGGTTCCCAGAGTTGGCCTACCTGTAAGCATCCTTGAGCAAGATGCCTAACCCCTGTCTGCTCCATGTAATAGCACCATGTCATTGTAAGTCGCTTTGGATAAAAGCGTCGGCTAAATGACCTAATTGTAATTAAATCACTGTACTGTATTCCTTGCCGCATAGAACTGCGCACATACTGTACGTAGTTTGACATGTAAGAAATTCTGCCAGCTGTACAAACAATGAGACACACAAATGGCTAAGCCTACGCACGTACACCCATAAAGGCAAGGGTAATGGCCGATAGGTGCGCATCCATATTTTGTCTTTAAAAGATAATTGTCATCAGGGTCAAAAATAATGTTAACATTATATTCTGCTAACCACAAATTGATACAAAAAAAATGTGATGTACTGTAGGTCAAATGTGCAGTGCTACTTGTATTACATCTGTGCACTGTGGCGTTATTGAGAACAAGGCCATCAGAACTGCTGGACAGAAATAAAGAAAAGCACAGAAGAGTGTATTACATACAGCAATGTGCTTTTTCAGCCCCAAACAGCCATGTTGTGTCAGGATGCAAATGTAGTTCACAGGAAGATACACTTGGCAGTGTTCTGGTGTTAAGCTGCCTGGCAGAAATAAGGACTTGGCCATTAGGCCAATGTTGACAACGAAATGGCTTTGTGTTGTCGTGATATTAGAAAGATTAGGGATTGACAGTTGTTGTTGTTGTTGTTGTTGTTATTGTTTGTTGTAGGCCAGCAATGTTAAATCATTCCAGGGCCAACTGAGCTGGCACCAACTGAAGACCTGACATGGCATTGTGGTTGAAACCTACGTCACAAAAACACTTTTGATTTGGTTTGAACATATAAGGATTTTGGTTTGAAAATATAAGGATTTTGGTTTGAAAGCCCGGAATGCACCTCCCGCGTCTGAGTGCTGAGTGGCTCGCACTCTTCTTTACCCCTCCCCTTACACAGCCACTTGAACTTTTGTGAACAGTTGTGATTCATAATATAAACAGTGAGCTAGGGGAAGAAATATGCGGTTCTAGGTGCGCTATTGAGGAGTGTACCTTTAACTCACTCTGGAGCTAACTGTGCCACGGGAAAACAGACCAGATGAAACTAAATGTTACACTATAGTAAAAGACAAAATATGAAAAGCAAGGTGAGGAATTCTTCACAACGTCGATAGAATGTAATTCTGCTAAAACTCCTCCTGTACACACACACACACACACACACACACACACACACAGACACACACACACACACACACACACACACACACACACACATATGCTTCCAGATACTTCCATATGCTTATTCCTCTGATGATTTCATTTTCTGCACCAGGGCTTTTTAAATGTACTTGTCTTCCTGATCATTAAATGTAATTTGTAGCCGGAGCCTGTTTTTCACAATGTTGTGTTCTACTTTCGTTTGTACTCGCTGTGTTTCAGATGTTTCGATAAGCACCTCAAGGCTGTAATCACTTCTACGCGGCCTCTTCCTTGGCTTTTTATACTTTATTGCTGCTTTGATCACATTGCATCTTGCCTTTTGTGACTGTACAAATAAGCCAAACTAAATTAGAATACCTTGTAAATGCTTGTAAGGCTTTCTGTCACTGGGCCTCAGCTGGTTTGGTGGTCAAAGATGAAATCAGCCTCGTTCCATTCCAAGTTCTGTAGCATTTCCAAAGCCTTTTCCAAAGAAATTACCAAGGCAATCAGGGTTTTCATGGCCCCCCTCGAAAAAAAGAGTGTGGCTCAAAAATCGAGGTCTGGAGAACCGTTACACACCTACATAAAAACATACAGCAGTGCGTTCGTTAGAATCCCAGCAATGAAATAGAAAACATTCCAACTTTTGGAACAACGCTGGGCTCGTCAATGTCACTTCTATCTTGTTGACCAATTAAAATTGAGGAGGGGGCGGGACATTCGATATCAACACTGTCAAACTTTTTTAGATAACCTTTCTTAAAGTTAACTAAAGTTATAGAGACTATACTACTGTTGACGTTCACAACGAAGTAATGCAGACGTGCTAGAATACGTTTTTTGTAACCTAGCAACACTAATCGATTGAGAGTGCTCTGAAAATTAGTATTTGGTATACTATACCGCTCTCACCCGCATGTATGCAAACGTAAACAATCAAAAGGGAGGTGTCACCTGTCATTTAATTCATAGAGCTGAAACTGAATGGGAATCCATAAAATGTCATTTGATTATGAGTGACATTAAGTTCCCTAGAGAGAGAGAGAGAGAGGTCACCCTGATCCACTGTGAAATCTAATCATTTCTGATGGATCAAGCATGATATAAGCACAGATAAGAGGGGAGTATTGACTGAAAAAATAGGCCAAATAAACTATAATTTTCAGTAATGATTTAGATCCCGTCAGGCGGCATCAATACAATTCACATCGTCTCACATTTTATTAATGTGGATTTTGTTTTTTATTGCAAACCCTTGCTGCTGATAGTTAATGTGACCCTTTCATCTTGAATTTCATGTCCAATTCTTTTCCAGTTCATTATTTTAGCAGTGCACCATCTTGTCTTCCACTGTGAATTCAGAAATGAAATGAGATGAAAGCAGAAGAATAGAGGGATGTGTCCCTTATGCTCAACGTTATGCTCAACATATTAGCGGCTAAGCTAATATGCTAAACCTTAGCTATGTTATATATTTCTATTTACACAGTGACGTCAGCAGTACAAGGTTGCCTTTTGTTAGTTTAGAGATTATATATCAAACTTGCATGCTGTAAGACCTGAATTTCCCCCCAGGGACCAATAAAGATGTCTTATATTATCTTAGAGAAAATGCAGAACTAAATTTGGGGATGAATAAAGTGTTGTCTGCTCTTAAATAGAGTGCGAGTTGACCTGTGTGCTGTTCATAAAGTATTCTGACATTACACACAGTTCGGTTCTGAACTGATCACTGTTAAAAGTAAGACGTTTTGTTGAGGCACCAAACTGTAATGTATTAATGACTATCTGAATACTTCTCAGTCCTGACGATTAACTACTAGTTGATTTGAGTCCACCCAATGGACCTGTGAAGTGTTACACAAGGCATAAAGATCACTGCGTAATTTGCCCAGAGAAACCAGGTTGTGTTGCACTACTTGGACAGAAAAACACAAATTGAGCGCATTGATTGACGCGGCTCTGCCCTTGATGGATGCTGTGATATTTGTTGTGCTTCGAGGCCCGGTTCCCTAATTAAATATCAGCTGTACTGTATGTCTCGATACACCAGGAGCCCCGGCAGGCAACCGGGGGCCTGGAGTCGATCAATACATCTGATCTGGCCGCCACGCGTGCCAAAGCAAGCCTCTTAACAGGAGGCAGGCTCGCTGGCTGGAATTGAGCTTTTTTTTCTGGATGCGGTTCAAGAGAAAACGCTCAAGATCTGACAATGCTCAGAGGTTGCACACCGTGAGCATGCATTTGTACTTGCCCAGATGACAGGGTCAGTTTTCTGCTCCCGCTCTCCCCTATACCCTCTGCGCCTTTGTTTTTCTCCGCCTAAAGCCCTGTTCACGCTCCACTTTTGATGTTCCAATTTGTAATAGTGGGATGTGTACAGTATGTAGCATCTTCTTCATGTTTCCTTGACACAGTTTTATTACAAAGCACCAGAGGCTTCCTCTTGTTTTTGGATTTTAGTTTATAGGGGGTCAGGGCGCTGTTGTGGACGACTCAATTGGCCAACAGTGTTTATGCCATGGACAAAATTGAGTGAAGAGACAAAGATTCCCCAGATGTTTTTTTTCTGCAATTATCAGATTATATATTTATATGATTTAAAAGGAAGTGAATGCCAAAGCCAAAGTGAAGAGTGACCAGGACTTTACTCTCCTCCTCTGTCTTTGGTTCCTGGGAGTCCAACAGCATCTGTTTTCCCGCCGGTATCGCTCCCTGCTTAACATGCTAACATACACAGTAGCCAGGCACTGTTATAAAGCAGCTGTTTTACTCTGATTCGTGATTCTGACAGAGGTCAGATGCAGCTGTCGGGCAGCGGGCTGACAGTCCAGTGTTTATATGGGAGCTGTGTTTTGAGCACGGCAGAGTGCACTTGCAAAAGCTCCGCCAAGGAGACAGAGGGGAGGCATATGCCACTTTTCACATACCGCACCCTAATTGACACCCTGAGAACAAAGCTGAGCAAAGAAAAGGTGGTAAAGTGTCTTTTAAGGAAGATTGACTTTCACAATAAGTGCACATAATGGCTCACTCTGACAGCATCATGATTCAGTGAAGATTGTAGGGAATGAAAACACTTGGTAGTCAATACTAAAGATTGGTTCAGTGGTGGTGTTTATATTGTGCTTATTGGTTAGCCAGTTTATTTATTTTTTAGCCTATTGGCCAGCATGCATTAGAAACTGAAGACCAGCTCTCATTTAGGCCCGAAAACCTGATATGGGACTTTAGTCAATAGTAAACTTCTTTTTGTACCCCAATTAGACCACAGACCACACATTGGAAATCATTATTCACTTGGACATTCCGACAGATAACCACTCTCTCTATCACTGCTTTTCTTCCTGCATAAAATTAAAAAAAAAGCCCAGAAAGTTTCTGAGAAGGTTCTCCCGCAAACATTTCTACCGTATTTGTATTACGCATTCATGGAAAAGCCAGAGAGAAAGGAATGTTTGTGTGATGTAAACTGAACGGGAACACAAAGGGCTTTAGCAGCGAGGGGAAAAAAAAGGATGTGTCTCCTCCCCATCTCAGAGGAAATATCCTTGGCGAAGAAAAGCATATTGTTCTGTTTATTGTTTGACAAATATTTCCTTTTTTCCTTGTTGCGCTATGCAAATGTCGTTTTTCACAACTCAGTTCAGTCAGACGCAATGAGGCCGATCTTTAAATGAATAATTGAATGAGGATAATTGCACCAAAACGGTGAGTGTTTTGAAGTGCAGACCAATTTAATGAGTAATTGAGCTTGTTGGCTGGCAGCTGCTGTCTGGCACCTTATCACCAATTTACAAGATGAATATCAACTTCATTTAATTGACTGAATAAAGAAACTAATTCAACTCTCCTCGCACCGAATGCGTATTATTATTCACTCCACTAGTCCTGAGCAGTGTGGAATAAAAGTGGTTAAGGAATTATGACCGTGGGGGTTATATATGGAAAAATATGCCCATATAGTGAGAAATGGTGACAAAATCGGTAATTAATAATAAAAGTTCTTTACAGCACAGTATGTCAGAATCAGTCTTTTTGTATTATTCTATTGAGATAAGTTATAAAACTCTATGGTTTGGGTTTGATCCCCGTGTAGCCCAGCCTTCCTGCAAGCATCCTTGAGCAAGATGTCTAACACTTACCTGCTCTTAAATATCTTGTAAGGATCCTCACATTTTGGATCCTCACATTTTGCACAACCGCCACACTTCTCGTCTCTGAAAACACAATATTGTACCATGAGAATGAGAGAGAGAGAGAGATGGGAAGAAAGAAAGAATGAAAGGATGATGGAGGCCTTCAATGATATTTTCTCTTTAAACCAAATGGAGAAAATGGACGTTCTGGTAAATCTGGTCTGAGATAGAGTGACTCAGATCTAGCAGGTTGTTCCCCTTTAGCCACGGGTAGCACTGTTTGTTCTTCCTGGACGCACAAGCCAGGGCCTGTGCATTATAAGCCGAAACCCCGTCTGATGATGAACATACATTTGAATGATATAGCACGCCGTGGACTTCTATTGCAATATGACCTAGCCTCCGGTGATGGAAATTGATATTCCACTTTCCACCCGCTTTGTCATCAAATGCACGGGTTACATCTGCAGGAGAGGGATTAGTTTGCATATATGCAGGAGGTGGCAATTGCTGTCACTCAAAGCACCAGATAAACCATGTCAAATCCGCTTGCGTTCCTTTGCCTTGAGGCACAAAACGGGACGAGGAGTCTGGAGGTGGGAGAGAGAGACAGCGTTGCTTCACTTGGAAAAGAGGAAGTTTGGTATAGTTATCCCTATTTAAGGATGGAATGTGTAATTTTTGTATATTATATATATACTTTTTTTTCCTATAAATACTAATATCCTGGGCATTGCGTAAACATTCTAGGTTTTGCTTATTACACCTTTAATTATTCATTTTCATATTTGTATTTGGTTTCTCTTTAATGTGAAACAAGATGAATCTAGGGATAACAATGTTCTATATAAATCAAGATTGCCTAGACTTGAATGAATCTACAGCCTCCATATACAGTGACATCCGCCATAACTCAGTGTAGCTTCAGTTTACACTGATTGGCTTCTAAGCAGAAATCCAGACATTTTCATGAGCGATTTATCCTAAGAAATAGGAATTTATAGAAAAAAATGCACTCAGAGAAGATAGATATGTACTACACAGTCCATACAGTATCTTAACCTCGATGCTCTTCCATATTGCTCTTGAGGGCACTAACATGCAATATATTTATTATATATTTATAGTGTTGGACCCAACACTTTAGGGCAGGTCACTACACTGATATATATGTCCATTCCAGTGTTAACGTCAAGTTGTAGTCGCAGGGAGTATCTGCTTGGCCCAGGCATGTAGAAAAGCAATCTTACTATGAACCATGATTAGTAATTAGCCCCTAGATGACGAGGGACATGGTCTGTTGCTCACTATTGTTTTTACAGAACCTCAAAAGCCACCTTTTATGAGCACGTTTCATGGCTGAACGCACTTAGCAGTGAATAGTGAGCCTTTAATAGACCTAATGGGGCAGTCAGAACTCTGATAGGGTGTTTTGTATACACACAGGAGGCCAGCAGGTACAAAGGGAGAGATTTACATGCACGCAGGACAGCAACACTAATGCATGCAAACTTACTTTTAAACAGACGCACACACACACACACACACATTAATGGCAACACTAATGCATTGCACGCACGTGCTTTCAAACAACGTAGTGTTTTGGAAGTGACGCGCGGTATCATGCCAGTCACACCCTGACAAGTCGAGCGTTGCAGATGGAAAAGCAATCATTTTGAAATGAAAAACATAAACTGAACTAGGTGAAGCAATAAATACACCTAGACACACGCCTGGGAATTGTAAACGTATGCAAAACAATGTAATAAGCCATTCCTCCCATGCACTCTGTCCCACCATGTGTTTAATTAACAACCTTAATACGGCCTCATAAAGGCAGGCAATGTTTTATTTCCACGACTTTTATTTTCAAATGAGGAATTGATAATCACCCGGTAAAATGTATTACCTTAATAAGCCACAAATAGCAGCACAATTAACGTATTATGAGTATAGGAAAGAGATTTACTTACACCTAATGTATATAATATGCCACTGTACTTTGTAGGACGTTTCATTCTTAACCGTTTTTTCAGAAACTGCTGACCTGGTAGAATGAAGTGTTTCCAACACACAGTGTCAACGACCTCTGTGTAGCTATGCAACTTACAGCCTGAGAAATGTAAAACCCTTTATTTAGCGACAAATAGAAGGAATGACGGGTAAGAAGTTGTTTTAATCCCACTGTTATAAGATTTCAAGGCAATAGTGTTCCCTACAGGTAAAATTACAACCCATTAGTCTCACATATAAATTATGTTTGACGCAAGCTGGGACTTATAGCGTGTGTCAAACCCCATGTAGGCACACACAAACAACAGAGGAGTTCAGATATTATTTCCCAGCTCTATTTGTGTCACAACTCGCAACATAAGTCATTAAAACACACTAATGTGTTACTGCTATGCACGCTCCCCACAGACAGTGTTTCTCCGACCCCAGCCATCCTGCAATAACTCCCCCCCCCCGGTTCCCCTGGACGGGAACCACATCCGATCGCTATTTGTTTCCGAGCTGCCCCCGTGTTTAATCACCTCTAAATCCACACGCCAGCCCCTCCCCCGCTCCTCAAGCCCTAGCCCAGGGAAACTATTTTCTCGCCTTCATCGATGCCAACTATTGACTTCCCCTCTGCCCCCCTTCTCCATACTGATTAGGTTTTCTCACATTCTCAGAGAAATGCACAAGGTCAAACAGTTCTGTCTATGAAGCTAGCAATGAGCACCTATACTACTTGAAAATGTGCGTGTTTTTTTGAAGGTTTACCAAGATCTTCACACTTTTTAGTGTAACTGTATTTGATCCTGTTGATGTAGCAATGTCTGGAGTTCATTTCACTCCAATTATTTTTTTTCTGTTGGGCTTTCTGTTTGGAGTGTTGGACTGTCAAATAGGAGAGGGGCAGAGGCGTATTTTGCCTACAGGCAAGGCCGGCCCAGATTACAAAAATTAAAAAAACATATCCGCATATACTGTGCAACAGGCTTCATGTATTTAATGTGTCACAAAACAGAGAGGGCGAGAAAAATAAAAAGAGAGAATGATTAGGCTTTAGACGGTGATGGTAAAAGAGAGACAGACGGAAGTGTTGAGCCAAAAAAAGACACCATCCGCATGGCTGAAATTTTGAGAAAGAGACAGAAGTGACAGAAACTGAGAGGGAGGGAGGAAGAGACAAATCTGCCCGTGTTTTGGATGATTGGAGCCGTTTAGGATGCATCAGCCTCCATCAGATCCCAGCTGAATTCATAACACACGCTGCATGGCTGATGTTACCGCGCACTCTGAGAATACACAGGGAGCGATGAAGATGAAAAGAAAGCGTGTATTTTTAATCTTATGAAGCAAAGCGCTATTGGAGAATGTTTAAATGACAGTTACAGCCCACGGCATTGCTCCCTGCTGTGACAATTAACCACGTACACTACAATGACTCCATATCACCTTCGCCAAAGCACCGTCTAGCCATGACAGGGAACTAAAGGCTGTGCTCCACCGAGCCATCACAGCAGGGGGGGGGGGGGGGGTTTTTGACCACAAGTGGTTTGGGGGGGTCGAGGGGCGGTGTTTTTTTACCGTTTTAGACTTGGGCGGTTTGGTG
>JAOEHI010051995.1:0-17510 GCA_025447815.1 Percopsis transmontana | reverse complement strand
AGAGAGAAAAAGAGAGGGAGAGGGAGAGAGAGATGGAGAGAGAGAGAGAGAGAAAGAGAGAGGGAGAGGGAGAGAGAGATGGAGAGAGAGAGAGAGAAAGAGAGAGGGAGAGGGAGAGAGAGATGGAGAGAGAGAGAAAGAATGGGTCTGTTATGGTCTGTTATTTCTACAGAAAGTTCACCCAAAACACTCCCGTTATTTAATTCCTTCATAACACAATCCAAGATGATCCACGTGAGCGGCGGCAGGGCGAGACAGACAAAAGAGGGAGCATTGGTGAAAACGAAGAAGAAAGAGAGAGCCAGACTTGGGGTATTTGCCCTCCCCAGGGGAGCCTCAGGCTCTCATTAACAGTTATTAACTTTGTTTTGGTCTACTTTAATCCTCTGCACCCAACTGTGACTCCATCTCGGTCCACCCCCACAACCCTGCACCCTGGTGAGTGGGTGTATGTGTTTTGTGTGTGTCTCAGGTCTTTTGTATTTGTGACCCTGTTTTTACTTTGGGTGTTTGTGCAAAAGCTTTCAAACACTTGCCTGAACATGTAGAAAGTCCAAAATACAGTAAGTCAATTGGTGACCCCAATTTTACATTTAAAAAACATCATAAATGTAATAGTTTTACCCTTCCGTGACCTTTTTTAATGTGGGTGCCTTGTCATGCTAAAGTGCTGGTGCCATGGCACTTCACATTTTGTATTGTTTTCATGGGAGATATCATTTACAGTTGACTCATTTGACACGGTGAAGTGAAGGATTATTAAGTAGGTTCCTTCTATTTTTTCTTCCATGTCAGACGGTCTCTACAGCAAATCATCCAATTACCAATGTTACACTCATGACCCAGCGTAATGATTATGTCATATGCACATAATTTCACCAATATCATATCCCCTAAACATATTAGGGTCAGGGTCAATGCATTCAGGGCTTTTTAACTTAGTTAAATAAGAGAGCAATGGTTGAAATTAGGGATTCCCAACTCCTGCCAAATGTGCAAGGAGCGTTCGAAAAGCCTCATTGGTAAATTGCCTAAAAACTGATTAGGAAAGACTTATTTTAAATGAACGTGCTTTTATTTCCTTTGTTTTAAGTGTACCTTCTGACCTGTTAGTGGGGGGACATTGGGGAATTTTTTTGGCAGAAACGGGTTGAGAGCAAGGATGAGGTCACAGCAGAGGTGTTTCCTGATTCGCTGGCTCACACATACACATACACACACACCTCTGAACTACAAAAAAGTACATGTTATATTAGAAGTGATTTGTTCTGATTTATTGTTCTCTGGGTGTAGTAACCTTCCGCAGTGTGTTATGAGGTGTAACCACACACCATAGAGAGGTGTCAACTGGCATTGATTCCCTTTGTCTCTGACTCTCATTGAAACACACACATGGCCGAGGGAAAGTTTACAAGGTGTTTATTGAATATGGCCGAATACACGGTATATTAGATCATGAACACACATGAAATCTGCAGGCGACCCCTCATGCAATAAGTCCAGGTGACAAAGACTTAGTCCAGTGGCAGTTGGGCTGAAACACGCTGACGTCAACGACTTGAGACTACATGACCTATTTCCGGTTGACGGGTAGTGGTGTCAGCTTCAGCAGCTAACGCACCTTATCGCACATAAACAGCTCTTAACAGGAGCTGATTCAATTCAAGATATAACAGATATAAGTTACAAGACCAGGAGTGTTCCCGAGAGCATTTTTCTGGCCTCTTTTTTGACACCTAAATGACCCAGCCCTCTATAGCTTTTGTTCTGCTGCATTTTATGTTTGATAAATGCGGGACATGTTTCAGAAGCCCCTTTACATTGTAATTCTATTCCAAACTGCAACATCTATGATTGCATAGATTACTTAAAGGGGTAGTGTGCGTATATTGACCAGAGGGGGCAGTACGGTGAAAAAGCAGGTCCTTATACTGCATTGCATTCATAGTTGGAAGTTGGTAATTATAAGTGTAGTGGTTCCATTGTAAATCCGTTCCATTTCATCTGTTCTGAACAACATTGATGCCTGTAGCAAAGTTGTGTTTATTTTGTTTATATAGCTAGCCACAGGCTAGCCGTCCGCCAGCTACTGTAGGTCTATCACAGGTGTGTTACCATAACATCGTAGAGATGTTTAGATGTGTTTTCAAGTAAAAACGTATGTAGAGAATGACCGCGGCCATGTGGCTGTGACGTCAGGTTTATTTATCTCAGAAAACTCTCCAACGAGAAACTCCAACATGC
Organism: Percopsis transmontana; assembly: GCA_025447815.1. NCBI lineage: Eukaryota > Metazoa > Chordata > Actinopteri > Percopsiformes > Percopsidae > Percopsis > Percopsis transmontana. The sequence continues at coordinate 15,266 of JAOEHI010051995.1, read as the reverse complement.
ACTTTTTCGAGAACCCAATAGTATTTCTCACATTCTCATCCAAACAGTGCGACTTCTGCTGAAAGTAGGTTACTCTCAGCAAATCACTAATTCGGCTCAGGTTTTAAATCACTTAATGATACTCGAACTTACACACTACTCCTTGAAAAGTTAAGCCTTTCCTTGCCCTTTAGCCAACTTTCTTTACAAATACCTTTGTTGTGAATGTTTTTGTAATAATATACATTAGACTACTTCTTTCAAATGCTGGATATCCCATTTTGGAATGAAACACTTCTATTGTTCCCTGTCACTCTCCCACACCTGTTGTTGGAGTTGAGCTTTAGCAGCCACAGTGCGGTAACATCACACCCCCTCCCCTAAGCCCTTCTTTGGGGCATAGTCTTCAGCTGGCTGGCTTCTCTCCTCTTCCCACGGGCTTTCTCCTATTCCTAAATACCACATGTGTCTTTATGTCCAGCACATGAATAATTTCCTGTCCGTTATTCGACATCACTGTGTGTATCGTTACTTGATGATTAATAGGCTGCCAGGTCAGTTGAAAAAATGAATGAATTGTACAAACTGGGCCTTGTGCGATAAAATACTTCCTTTTTTGTCCTAAGCCCTGCTTTTCTTTAAGTTTTTTTGGCGGCAGCCCACTGTATGAAAGTTTATATACCTCTTCCTGGGTATGATTCAGCATGATTGCTTAAGCAAATGATAGATTATAGTTGGCGGGAAGTAATCTGTCCAAATGTCCACAGGTCAATGTGAAGCCAGTTAGCCTTCCTCTGATGTCTATTTGCTACTACATTTCTTCTGGTGTGCAGTCATCTGCTTATCCATCCTAAACCCAGTGCCAACCAATAATGAATTAAACCAATGGTTTTCAACATAAGGGTCTGGACTGGAATGTTCTTCGGGGGCCACAAGATGATTTTAAGGTTTTTAAATACTCTTTAGTTATTCTTTTTAATCTAGTTTAATGTTTTTCAGTGGTGTTTATGGCTATTTTTATTGTTATGTATTATCTTGGTCTGTAACTGTGTAACATTTAAACTAATGTTGTCTATTATTTTGGCTATGCTTGGTATGGGCTCCATTAAGTAAAGTATCTAATGCTCTGGGTTCTATATGCAGCTCTTGATGAAAGCAAGTGTCAATCCCCTCAAAGCCTAGCGACACCAATGAGACGGCAGTGAGGATTACAGGAGGAGCTTGAGGACTGCAGTGGGAACCCCCAGGTCTAGGAAATGATACATAACGTGATTTGTTCTTATGAACAGAGCTGTCAGCGCCGGCGAGAGTCGATGCCTAAGATCCGGTCAAGTCCAAACTTGATCCTCGTGGGGACCCTGCGATCTGAGCTCGTCCTGCACAAGTCCCGGCGGCGCGCGTGTGTTACAGCTAGAACAAACACGGCTATTTATAACGGCACACAGCACAATTTGCCATTTGTGAGTGAGTGTGCAGTTAACTGGCTTTCTGGGGTGTCTACTGTCTCGTCCGCAGCTGTCGTTGCCAACTGAGACAGGGGGCAAAATGAGGCTACTGGGGAGATAGCCGTGTTAATAAATCCAGGTCTAACCCTGAAAAGCAATAGGCTCACTAAATTCCTGCTATATAAAGCACAGGGGCCTCCTGTTCCTGTGCCTTGGCTAAATAGCATCGACCCAACTATTAATTTAGTCTAGTCAGGCTACTTTAAAGTAAATTCGCTTGAAATCAAATTTCTACATATAGAGGAGATTTTAGAACAAAACAAAAATTCTCACTAATCAGCTGATTTATAGCATATTGCCAATATGTGTGTTAGTTAATAACATTTATCCCAATGAAGCACACGAAATTGGGTTGAAAATCCAAAAAAGGGCTCTTTCAATAAGTTATTACCTGCACCACTGTCCTTGTTTTCCTTGCTCTCCGTCCCGGAGTCCTGGTCCTGTTTGTCATTGTCACAGGTTCCCTGGTCCAGCCGTGCGTCGGTACTGGAGCAACAGTAGCGCAGCTCGCACTTACCGCAGCAGATTATCGCATCCACGCCATCAATCTTCTCCGGGCACTGGAACCCATCTTTCCATGCGCCCTGGGAGTCGTGCCAGCCATGGCAATACTCCCCGCTGGCTTTCACGTCGATAATGACCAGAAGTAGTGTCACCATCACGGTGACATACATCGGTAAACCAACTCCCCACATTCTTGCCAGGTCGCACACTGGCGCTGTAAATAGAAGAGAGAGGCTTTCACTCCTTCGGTGCAATGTGGTTAAAGAAGTGATACGGTGGTTCGAAGTGAGAATTGGAGCAACAACGATGAACCGAGAGCAAAGCAAACCACTTGAAAGATGTCATTGATTAGAAGGATCCCATGCGTAATTTAATGGATCCGCGAATGTCTCCAAAAGGCTTCCACTTATAGGAGCGTATCCAAATGTTTCCAGACCACCCAAGTATACGCTACTGTAAATGAAAAGAAATTCCAAAAGAAATGGCAACATTAATTCACCATATTTTATTTTTGTTTTTTGCGCTCGGAGCCCCGGATAAATCCACTTCCAGGAGACTGAATGGGGGTATTCTGGCACGGAGGTAGGCTAAGGCTGTTTATGTCTCCTGAAATCCACTCCTCAAATGACTTTCCCGCAGAGATACAGCGAAACACATTTAACACTAATCCATAGGCGCGCTCCTGTTGTCTCCGTCTCCACCTGAGTCATGCGCAAAGTTTTCCAAATTAAAAAGTAGGCTAGTGATTCGGTCTTCACTACTAGACGCAAATGTCAGTGAGCCCATGCCAACCTAGTCAGCTAAACAACGTTACCAAACCCTATCCTACTTTGCGTGTGAAAGGCGTGTTTTATGTTGGAATCGTATAGCCTACACCTCACTATAATGTCCAGAGACCTCCTCGTTTCCATTTAGGGCAAGCGTTTGAAATTATCACCAGGAGTAGCTCTTTTAGTCTCGCGAGGCTACGCTTGTGTGGAAGGATTAACACTCCTTTGCGTTTCCACTAACTAAACCACCCGGTAATGGACATTGCCTGTTGGCGCACAGAGACCCCGTGCGGTGCTGTCCGGCATTCCTGGTTGTCCGGGCATTTTACCCTCTGAAAAGTCCCGGACCATGTCTTTCTCAAGCTTACAGTGACATCTAGCGGTTTACATAGATATTTGTCCTAGCATTTCCCATAATACCCTACTTCCAAGCGGCGTCCTTAGTAACGACACAGGAAGTGGCGCGCAACCCAACTGTTGAAAAAAATGACACACTTCCACCTGAAAGGAGAAAGAAGCAAAACGGCGTAAGATATAGCTCACGTAGCCGAAAATCAGCTAATGTTACCTTCTTATTCACACTGTAAAGCGTAAGTATCTTACAGCTATTTCACGTTAGCTACCACGTAAACATTATGAAAACAATTGCTATTATGGTACGGGACGGATTTGTGCTACATGCACAAATCAATGTATTTTCCAATCAAAACATAGAAGTCGTTATTACTGTGTTTTCGAATAACTTTTACATTGCGACATTTATGTACACTGATCTCCTATTAGATGTCTTTTGTGAGAGTTGGGCGCTCGCAGCAAGGGAAAAGGCCTGTGCGTCCTAAGAAGTCAGGTGCCCCTAAGAGAGAATGGGTGGTAAGTAGGCCTACAGGCTGTGTTCGACTACTACACAGCAAGCTCTAGGGCCTCATTACAGAAAAGTATCATAACTGCTTGTCCTATCTTAACTTAAGTTTCAAATATAGGAAAGATCCTATCTTCCTAGTACAGAAGCAATTCCTAAACTCATGGCTGTGTCCTATCCTACTGTATCTCAGACCTCCTATCTTATCTTAACTTATGAAATCCTAATTATAACTGTAAATTAAATTTTTCAGTTGCCAGTCGTCCTGTCATGCCTGAATCTATTCTTAGAATGTACATGAGCATGTGTCTTTTATTAGAATGTACCGGTAGGCTGCTTTAGGACAAGCAATAATATCAGTGGCTATCAAAAAAAATAAATTGACAAATAAAAAGTCTGAATGAATCGTCTTGGCAGTAACCATTACGCATTGTCCGGGAAATTTAAAGCATTATGCACACGGTTTGAGTAGCCTTTTAATGATTAAATCTTCATTGCCATACAGACCTAACAAGAGGGCTGCGGCAGTTATTTTTGAATTTAGAACAGGGTCTATGCCACCCTTATTTAGGATTCCTAACTTGGTAAATCCCTAGGTTAGGGCGGTTCTGTAATAGATAACTTCCAATCCTAAAATAAGATATGATTTTTCCTAAATACAGTTAAGAAACACGTTTCTATAATACCAAAATGCCATCCTAAACTGAGATAAGATTTCAGACTGAGGAAGTTTCTGTAATGAGGCCCCTGGTCTTTGCCATATTTTGAGGGAAGAATGCAACGGCCATTTGTTTCTGCTTACAGGGCACTGTCAATGATCTGTCGGTGCACAAACTGACACCAGAGGAGCTGGTAAGACCTTCATGTCTAGTTTGTGTATATATCTGGAATAACACTTCACTTTTAATAAACCCTTGTGTTTAGTAGACACACCTGGCAACTAGACAATGCATATATAGAAACGTAAGCATAATGCTATACTATGAATTTATTCATAGTATCATCGCCATGAGATCCATAAGTCCCATAACAAGGCTGTGGCCCAATGGGAGCTAAAAGAAAAGGCTCTACAACGGCACTTTAAACGTCCCATGACCCCCTCACGCCTCAACTCTGCCAGTCAAAGCATTATCAGGGAGGTGGGTGTACACATTTTAGCAGGGATACATTTTTTTGCGCACAAATTGAATTCTGTTTTTACTTTGTCGTCGGTGTAGCCAAAGGAGTAAAAACTGAAGTCAAAGTAAATAATTTCACAATTTCCTGTTTTTCTTTGTTGGCACTCATGATTGCGGTGTGTTGTTTGGTGGCAGGTTTTCTCAGACCAGCTTCTACTTCGTGACGTGTTGGCCCGCTCTGACAGAGCCATGGCTGTGGTCAAGGACCTCTTTGGAGATGCTCCTCGCAGGCAGACTGGTACCTAAACAACCTACTTGCTGCATTCTGTAGACTCACACAAACAGTTCAATTGGTTGAAGATTTACTAAATCTAATAAGTAGCAGGGAGCTGGTCCCCCAATCCTAGATTCTTGCCCACACCATTTGTACCTAGATTGCCTGTGAACAAGCTAAACTGTCTGGCAGTTTTGTCTTTCCTGAGTTTTATTTATTTATGTATTAGTTTACATTTTTATTTTTTTAAGGTGCACAGCTCTATTATAAATAGCGCCCCTAGAATCCCAAATGTAGTCCCCAGCTAATCATGTTTCAAACACGACTGGTTAGAAAATTGTCCAGGCCTACGTGTGAAGTAGGGCCACTCAGGTGGGTTCCACTCTTTCAAACTAAAACAATCTTTTTATAACACTGTTCTATTTTTAACCTTTTAATGATTTCTGTTTCAAGCAATGGCTGTAAAATTGGAAAATAAAGTGTGGAAAAAAGATGTATGGAATTACATATTTGGCTGAATTTGTCTATACTACAACAACAACCATAATGATTACTTCAGAAATGGTATTTCTTACTGAGCATGCAGTAATTAGTTGTTTGTTTTGTTGGTTTTTGTCCTGTGGTATTAGTGCTAATATTTTTTCCATGGTGTGTTTTATGGCCCCTAAAACTGTGGTTGTCTGATAATTAATTATACTTGCATATTTCCACAGGACACCCCACTGTCACCATGGCTCCAGGCTGTGACTCAGATTCTGTTCTTCCTGTGGTCCAAAGACCAGATCCACCGACCCAGCTCTCGCTCCTCAGCCAGTCCACGATGGACCAACAGGTGTGTGCGTGTGTTGAATTACATCTCTATTTGTGTGTATCCTGTTGCAAAATAAAAAGGTTAAACCGTTTGTGTGAATGCTTCCAGGCTCTTAATGAACTAGAAGGTTCTGAAGAAGACTACAGTGAAGAAGACACTCAACGTATCACCAGGTCTAATGTAATGCACGGGTAACAAAACACAATTCCATGTGTCCAACACGAGGGCCGTGGGCCAGATCAGGCCAGCGGCACAATTTCTGTCCGATCCAAACCTGCAGTTATTACAGCATTACCCTAGTCTCGGTTTACTTTTGTAGGACCAATCTCAGGAAAATGGCTCCAGCTAGGGGGCCACAACGGAGGAGAGGCCAGCCCAGCTCTGTGCGCCAGGGTGCAGGAAATACTGTTCCTGTGACTCCCTGTACATCAGGGAGAGCCCCAGACCCTGCAGGTAGGAATTGATTTCCTGTGGTGTGGTTGGTTCAGTGTTTCCCCAAAGGATTTTGTGAGACTGTGGTTGGTGGACCTCAGAACCTCTCCCCCTAGAGGTTCTGAGGTCCACCCACCACCCACCCGCCCGGGGACACGCCCCCATGAAAGATCTTTTTTTTTTTTACATTTTAAAGTTAAATGCATCAATCTGGTGCACTTTGAGATCAACATGAAGAGGCTGGATCTATGACGAACTTTGTGCTCTAGTAAACAGTTTGATTGCCAGGAAATCAGTCACCCAGATTTGGTGCCGATGGTATACAACACACACTATATCCACCATCATAAATGAAAAACCAACGGAAGAAATTGCACTTTATAATGTTTATAATACAGCTGTATCATTGGCTGTATTATAAATGTGTTTGTTAATTCTAGCTTACATGTACTTCCATAGTTTAGCCCAGCAACGAGCTATTTGGGCTAATCATTGGTACAAACTCAACAGGGAACCCAACGGAATTTGACACAGTTAATTTTTAGCGACATTAATTGTAGTTGTACAGGGTCAAATACAAAACAAAGAGGTTGTGAATATTGCTGCTATGAACATAAACATCCCGGGAACTTTTGCCGCTGTGAGCGGAGTTTGCCGTCCCCTCTCCTACTCTGCTGTGTTGCATAGGAACACAGTCTCGCCACTCCGCTCTCCCCGCCCAACTGCCTGCTGAGGGCAGCGCTAGTATGTGAGCGTGCCAGTTAACAGCAGCAGCGGGGGGGGGGGGCAACGGCGCAAAACATAACATTAGAGGTCTTTTATGTTATTATGAGAAGTGTACAAATATTTTTGGTTCATTATGAGACTGGTGGGACAAGCTAGACTGTGGCAGGCCGCCATAGTCTAGGTAATTTAATGGGAAACACTGTGGTTTGGGAGTAATTGGGTTTAAACTGACATTACGTCATGTTCCCCTTTTTTATATTGTGTTTCACTGCCGTCTAGCTCTCAATGCCACAGTGGCTGTTCGGCGACTCCGGTCCCAACGGAACCAGTCAGAAGAAGACAAAGACGACATCCTGGTTCCTCAGGTCCTGAATCAGGACTCTACACTCAACCACTCGGGTAACACCCTGAAGGGATTTAGCAATGAAAAACGCATTTTTTTAAATTTTTTTGCATTGGCTGAAGGTACACAGTTTGTGTCCAGAATGACTCCAAGGAAGAAAAAAAAAACTGTGAGCTGGGGCAGAAATATATAGGGGTTCTCGATGAGCTATAACACAATTGAGTATTCTACCTTTTTAATAGCGATAACTCATTACTGCTTGTAGAGGTTAAAATATAATCAGTTACTGAAACTATAATTAGTTTGATCTGTGTCTGTTTTGATGTCGCTCAGAGCGGCCCGCTGGGCATTCACCCAGGACGTGGAAGGGCCGCAGAGAGTGTGTCTGTCAGGGTTCGCGGCTGGATGGCTCCACACTCAGCTCTCTGGCTGGGAACCAGTCCAGCCTGGGCCTGCTCCACACCATGCTGGGTCAGGTGAAGGCTGACCTGGATTTCCTGGGGCCTTGGGAGTCTGAGACGTCAAGCCCCGGGCCACAGCCACATCCAGCTCAAAGCCTCACTGGGTTCTCTGTAGCCCTGGTGTCAATGTTAGGACGGCTGGTGCAGCTACATAAAGAGGTACAGTATAGCCTATGGCAGAGGTTGTCAAACTCTTGGTCGGAACCCCCGAAATGCTTTTATGGGGGTTATAGAATTATTTCAATGGTTTTTTTTTTTGTTTGTTTTTTTAATAATCTTTTTAATTATAGTATTTCTAATGTTGTTGTTGTTGTTGTTGTTGTTTTTATATATATTTTTTTTTAAGAAACTTTTATTTTCTTTCAGAAAATGTTTATGAAAGTTTAAATTGTTTAATGCTTTTTATGGTTTTCTATTGTACATTCTTATAATAAAATACGTTGTTTTTTAGGGGGGTTACAGGTAAAAACAATTGAGAACGATTATAGGGAAATATGAAGATGTATGGAATATGAAGGTTACAAAAGCTAAGGTCTAACTCGCCTTTTTTTATTTTATTTTTTTTGCCCGCTGTGTTTTTAGAGGGAGGAGGAGGCGCAGAAGGAGGCTAAGGACAGGAGTAAACTAGAGGAGGAGGTGTCAGAACAGCGGGCCCTCATAGACGCACTCACCGCTGAGATGCTTACTCTGAGAGAGGAGAGCGCCGCCCTGCAGGTGACACTCATATTGCCTCACTGCTGTATGCTTAGAACTACAGCGGATGAACTTATAGCCTCGTTCTGTTATTTTGGCCACTCTAGATTATTCATCAGCACTGCAAATATACAGGCATTAATGGGGAGTGGGCTGATTTGCTACTGTATTACGTCAGTGATTAATTACTGTTGTTTAGTAATTAGTGACATATATTTATATTGCCAAGATGTAGATTGTAGAATTTAAGCAAACATTACGAAAGCAGCCCAGAAAATCCTACGTGATATAATTATATTTTGGGTGAGCTTCCAAGATAATTTTAAACTCTTCTTTTGAAATGAATCCTAAATTCTGATTGCATGAGCACATATGAAGTCAGTCTAAACTGATTGAGGCCATGTGGCCGTCTTTGAATGGCCTGCGTCTGGATCATTGCAGGCCGGGCTTCATCAGAGGACGGCAGAACTGGAACAAAAGGTGGACACACTGGTGCTGGCCCTGGGAGGGCTGGGAGCACACTGGGACTCCGATGTCATAGCTACAGGTTCAAATGTCTCTTCAGTCTGTCTCAAAGTATGGCCGCTACTGTGTAATACATTTGACTTAATCTCTATATGTGTGTGTGTGTGTGTGTGTGTGTGTGTGTGGGTCTTGTCTAGACTGCCAACCAATCGTGGCTCAGCAAACCCCTGAGCCGACCCCAGCCCCTGTGGCGCCGGCTGTCCTTCTGTCCCCCCCTCAGCAACGAGACAGTTGCCAGCACCGCCCTGGTAACGGAGTTTCTCCCGCTAGTCTCATTTAGTGTTTTACAATCTGTTTGGTCATTTGGTCCACTCGTCCTCTTCTCTTCCTTGTTTCCAGTGGTTCGCCATGTGCCTCCTCCCGAGGATATTCCGCCTCCTCACAGCTGCCGTTCCCGTGACAACAACTTCCCGTCCCCGAGCTCGCCCTCTGTCCTCTCCAGCCTGTCCTGTGCCTCCTCCCCAGGCCTGACAGACGGCCCTCTCTGCTCGCGGCTCTCTCAGGAGGCCATGCTGGACCAGATCACCCAGCTGACCCAACAGAACCAGCTGATCCGGGCCCAGCTGACCCAGGCCAGGGGGCTTTCGGGAGCGGGTTCTCCTAACCGCGGCACCGGGCAGTGCAGCTCAGGGAGAAGCACTCCTCAGAGTGGTGGAGAGGGCAGGAGCACTGGGAGGGGAGCCCAGCAGGGTTCAGGTGGAGAGCAGTTTACACAACAGGTATCGCTCACCTGTACCGACATGACACTTTGTTTTTCTTCTAAGATTTGTTAGATGTCACATTTTATTACATAAAGGATAGAAATGTTACTTCACTAAATCCTATTTATTGAAAGACTATTCACAGTGGTTTGGTTGCGACTTGATCACTTACACCTTACGTACTAATTGTGCACTCCTCTCTACCCCTCCCCCAACAGAGCTCCTAACATGCACTTTTATCTACCCTTCCCCATAAATCCAGTCAGTTGGAGAGGACATTTTGTGTTTCTGGGGGGCCACTATAACACCAACAATGTGTCTCTGACCTCTCACCCAGCTGGCCGTTCAGGACGTCCCCAGTGTGAGCAGTGTGGAGCAGCGCCTCCTAGAGCTCAACAGGCAGAGTGCGGCTGCCAGGACCCGACTGCTGGAGCTCATTGAGCAGCAGAAGCAGAGCGCCACAGCCACGGTTTCACCTTCCGCTTCCCCCATACCTCCCTCCGCCTTCAGCCCCCACCCGGCAGGTACGCTGGCACCAGCACGACGTCACTCCCTCACGGTCACCGACGGGAAGAGTTACAAATAATGTGTCTTTCTCAGAGGGAAGAATGACTCCAGAGGCGTCCATGCTGTTGTCTGCCCAGGACTCCCTGTCACAAGCCAGTGGTAGTGAGAGAAGGTTTGTGGAATTAAGTATACTTGTTACTTTTAATTTTTAAAGCTGCACTACCTAGCTTGGAGTATTCCTTGTTTGACCATTAGATGGCAGCACATGTAGATAAACATACATCACCCCAACCCCTCCCGCACCCATTCGTTCTCACACAAGCAGCGATCCCCCCTGCTGATCCATAGCGAGAGCGAATATTTCCATGGATTCTTTACCCATGCACTCTGCGCCTGAACTACATGATTACATGGACAAAATCCATGGAGTTTCATTTAACTGGACAGTGCTAGATTGTAGCTTTACAGTTTTTCACTGGAACTTTAGACACAATGACCAAAACCTGAAACTCATGTACCTTATCTTACACCAATTCTGCTCCAATACAAACCAGTTGCCTTAAGTTAGTAAAGTAAAATCAAATACTTTACTTACACTGTGATAAGGAAAGAGCCATGAATTGTTTCAGCTTTTTAGTGATTGAGTTAAGTTTTAAAAAGTAATTCTGCGTTGGTACAGAAGATTGAGAGTTTATGGTAGACTCCTCTTCGTCACCCATGTTGCTATCGTAGCGCGCTTGTATAGTGCTAATTCGGCATTGTAACTCCTTTGGATGTGATGTGAGAAACTGGAAAAACATTTTTCTAACTACACTTCTCTCAAGAAGTGTAGTTAAATGCTGGAACGTAATCACGGCTGTACCTTGCAGATCAGCCGGTAGTGATGTGTCTTCACTGAGCTTTGGGGGAGAAACAAGAAATCACAAGATGCACACCACACAAAATGTAGGTGACATAGATAAAGGTTTATCTCCTCACCAAGTTCTGTTAAACTTTAAGGTCTAACAAATATTTATTCTGTTCACTACAGGTTGGAGAAGGGTGGTTTGCCCTATCTACTCATATGAGATGAAGAAGATGAATGTTTTGACTTCGAGATGTTACACAGATTGTTTCATTGTTTTTATTTTTATTGTTTTTAATATTTTTATCTATGCAATTCTATAATAGATTAAATTAGTCTTTTCTTTTAATTCATCTGTGATTTTTACAAACACATTTGGCCTTTCTGGGTTAGTCGCCAAGCCTAGGAACACAGTTTTGTACATTTTTTATTTTATTTTTTTAACTAATGTCAAATTATAAATAATATGCATGGTGAAATATTTTATATTAACTAAATAACCTTTTTGTACTTTTTTGCCACAATAAACGTCAAAAAGCAACCCTCTAGAGATGTTTCTGACTTTGTGCAGACTTTATTGATAATCTTTTTCCATCTTTGAAGTGAGTTTGCAATCTCTTAATTCCTGCGTGTTTGTGTAGGAACCATGTGAAATCCAGGGTAAAAACAATTTATCTGTTACATCTTCTGTTCATCCCTTCATCCCTGATCCACCAACTCGGTGTTGGCTTCTACATACACATGCATGCATGCATGCATACACATTTGTTAATTAAAGTCTCTTTGCCCTATGACATTTAAATATTCCAGTTTATTGATAAGTGGAAAGCTTTGTCCTCTTTCAAAGTAAATATTGTACAGTCATGCCTGGGAGTGTGTAAATGCCTTCTCATACATGAGCAGGAAGCTCTTTTTACCCTGGGTCATTTTTTTGGGTGTAATGGGACCTGCAGAAGAAACAAGTGCAGTTCAGGGTAAAGGACAGTAGATGGCAAACTTTTTGTAATTTAGCAGGGAGTAACAGCAGGAATTTGTAGTTCCCGGGTCCATGGTGACTGACTGCACCACGTAAACGAATATTACGTTGAAATCAATAATGCAATAGAATTTATGTAGCCTACATATTTTGTAATTATAGAACATTAGAAAAGTGTGTGTGGTTTATGTATCACAGTTTCTTTGACACCAAATTGATTATATCAGTTTGCGTCCATTATTAGCACTTGTAGCCTGCAGTATATGTAGTATAAATGGAAGTGGAGCCTTTTTCCTTCTCCGGTGTGGAGTGTGAAGGAGAGGAGTTTTCCAGTCAGTCAAGAGAGCGTGTGCGTCCGGAGCACGATGGCCGGCAGAGAAATCAAAAGGAGTAAATATTGCAGATAATAACAGGTTGGAGGTATAAAGGCGCCAACGACAGCAGCCGTAAACGCGGGGTTAGGGGTCGTCACGGCGGTGCAGGGGGAGGCGGGCGGGGCCTATTGTTGCCGGGTCGGGCTGAGTGGCAGAGCGGGTGAATGGGGATTAACCCTACCCCAGCGCCTCTCAATACTCCACCTCCACCCCCACCTCCGCTGCAGGGCCCGGAGAAACGCTCCCATGTGCTCCCCACTCTGCCTGTATCTGAACAACCCCCAGTTTATCCTCTTTCGCACTGCAGCTATGCTCACAAACGCGCATACGTGTCCCGAAACTACACATTTGGTTCAAGAAAACTCCAATTATACTTATAATAGTTCCGTTCTCACACACGTATAACTCATTTACACATTTCTGCACGTGAGAAGAAACACGCACATGCAGATCGCTCACAAGGGAATTTAAACATAGGCTAATTAACCCCCCCCCCCACACACACACACACACACACACACACACACAATGATAGGGATTGGGGGGTGGCCACTTTAGTTTTCTTAACTCATTTAAATCTGCCCCCACTTCACCTTACTAAAGGGTGGTTGAAGTCACCCAGAAAAACACACATTCCCCCGCACTCTATAGCTTATACACACACACACACACACTTGTTGCCACAGGCCTTTATATGCCTTAAGTATACTTAACTTTAGTCTTAGTGAGATCTAATTGAAAACGATATGTGTAAACTGGAATTTTAACCTTTTTTATTTACCCTTTTAAACTTATTTCTCAACATTCATTGCCTGTTAGTGTTCTAACTGTAAATTTCCCTAAATTGTGAGTAAAAATTATCACCAAAATTGTCTCACGTAAATTCTTCTATTGTTTTTAATGGCACAAAAAGTAGTCGTAACCGATGTAGACGTAATAATGGGCCAATCTAATCTCAGCAATATTAATTATACTATGTTTTATATATTTGTAGTATATTTTTGCCTTTCTGCCGCGTTGTATTTTTGCCACCAGAGGGCGATGTTTTTTTAAACTGGGTCAATCAGATCTGAGACTTGAGTTCATGTGCTGGAGTTTTAGAACTTTTTTAACACTTCTGTTACGCAATCTCTCTGAATTTACTTGGATTTCTTGATAGTTGTTATACTATGTCATTCGTGGTCTGTAGAGATCTTGAGTGTCCAGAGGCAGATTTGCAGTATTCTCTTTGTTGTAGTCAAAAGCCATTTAAAAAAAATGTTGATGTACCTTTCATGTCTCCCAACTCCTCTAGATAAATAAAACAACATGATATTTGTCTATAAACCTATGTGAGAAGAGACCTTTTTAAGACATGTGTGTGCGTGTGCACGTGTGCTTGTATGTATGGGAGTGTGTGCAGGAGTGTACCATGCAGCTGTGTTAGGCTCTGATCTGCAGCAGGCAGTTGCTTGCAGTGAAAATATTATCACAAGTGTTTATTATTGTTGTAGTGTGAAACAGTGGGAGTGTTGTGTGCTACGCAGACGTGTGTCCATGGAGTATGGCGTGTGTGTGTGTGTGTGTGTGTGTGGGGGGGGGGTGTATGTGCAAAATGGGGGGGAATTTTTCTCTCTCTCCCCTGCTTTCTGTTTCCCACCGGCCAGCCTTCAGCCCATGGCCCGTTGCACCCTGGGTAATAGGGAAACCTATTGGAGTTGATTAGTTCCGGCTGGAGCTCAGATAGAGTTCTGACAGGCAGAAGAAACAAGCTCCCAGCGTGACCCCTACCAACCACGCAGCCCCCCCACCCCCACACATGCACAATTACCCCCAATCTACACACACACACACACACACACAATTACGATATGCTATAATAGTATAGTAGGCTACATAAGACTGCATATCCACTGTGTACCACTACTGCCATTGCTACAGTATCTATGTATTAGCTAATACTACTTTTAGCTAACGTAGCTAGTGTACTTAGGGTTAATAGTCAAATGTATTAGCAGTTTATATCGGTTCTGTGTAATCTTATTTAATATTGTATACCTTGTGTTTTTGTGGTACCTTGTGTAGTTCTTCAGCAGCATACTGCTAAAGACATATACAAGATAGTCGAGATACAGTAGGATTATGGACTTGCGTTGCTTCAATACGCAAATTCCCCCTCCGAGATTAACAAAGAAAATAGAGCCACCATAATTTTATTATTGTTACAGATATGAATTCTACAGAGCTACATAACACCTCCGCTTGATTGCAGCATGTAACATGTACATAAATACAGGCTCAAATTGTACACTTGTTAGAAAAATTCTTTTTATCTGTAAGGTATCTTACAGTATGAACAGAGACCTTTCATCATATGATGAGTTCAATTATTATATAATATAATAATTATTATTATAATAATAGCTATAATGCACAGGACTCTATGTATGTATGTAATATGTAAGACTCTATGTATGACTTGTTGTCTTATATAGGTTACAGTATGTTATAGTATGCTATTGTCTGTTCTGGGTATGTGTATGAAAGTTATACACCAGCAGTGTAGGCCTATAGGTCTTTTACAATGCTTTGTGGCTCAGAGATGAATCAACTGTGGGACACCTGTGGCATACACTGACATATATCACCGCATTCCACAGCATTCACACACACACACACACACACTGATTTCATGCCCTCTGCAGTCTTTCAGCCCATCTATCCTTTGTTTCCCGCCCAGCTTCCCCCTTTAAGATCCTCTCTTTCTTCTCTGCTCCTTCCCCTTTCTCTCCCTCTCCCTCTCCCTCTCCCTCTCTACCTCTCTCTCTCTCTCTCTCTCTCTCTCTCTCTCTCTCTCTCTCTCTCTCTCTCTCTCTCTCTCTCTC
>JAOEHI010051994.1:0-17511 GCA_025447815.1 Percopsis transmontana | reverse complement strand
GAGGTGGCCTACCTGTAAGCATCCTTGAGCAAGATGCCTAACCCCTACCTGCTCCATGTAATAGCACCATGTAATTGAAGTCGCTTTGAAAAAAAGCATCTGCCTGATGACCTAATTGTAATTGTAAAATTTATATTATTGAGTCTGAGGCTGCTTGGCGTCGAACAAAACAGTATCCGTCTCATTCCTCCTGGGTTTGTTAAGTGAACACGTACCTGAGTCGTTGGTAACAGAACCTCTGCCATTTTTCACATCAACGACCCAAAGGCCCTCCTTGCCCTCCGGGCCATCCTTCACGTTGAATGCAAACACTCCACCGATCTTCTTGACTAACTGCTCTCCTTCCTGCACAGAGTCAGAGGGAGAGGCGGTGGAATGTTTCCTGCCATCGGTACCTCCCACACAGTTCAAATTCAATACAGCTACAGGTTATGTAAACCAGCTTCCATCTAGGCAAGTTATCCTTTATCAAAACATGCCATTATTTCTTGGTATGGGCAGTGCTAACCCCTGAGACACAATATAAATGCCACTAAGGGTGAAAGGCTCATAACCAAAAAGCGAATTAAACCCTGTCCACAAGAGTATCACAAATGTTCTGTATTTTTATTTATTTATTTATTTTATTGCTATTTGAACCGAACCTGGCTTTGACAAGTAAGGGCTTATCAAGTCTTTTTATTTTGGTGCTCCGTATGTTTTAATTGGGACCTGAAATATAGATGTTTTTGGAAATTGTTAATTTATATAATAACCATCTGGTAATGCAAAATTCTGCTAATCCAAGACTGTCCAAATCATGTAAAATAATCCTGGCTACTGATTCAAGGTGCCAATGTATGAATGGTATAGAAAAAGCTCCAACTAGTCAAATGTATATGGTCACAAGAATTTTTTGGAGAAAAAATGTCAGATGTGTTTCTTTAGGACATCAGGTAATTTTACATGGCCTGGTCTACATCTAACATACATTTTGGAAAACGCACAAGTCTAAGATATCCCCTGTTCAATACTTGGAGATGTAGTTGGTAATTATAACACTGGGGATACCATCTGTCTTCCTGGAAAGGGTGTCAGTTTTCCAGTACACAAGAACTGTCAAAACAGTTGATTAATAGTTACGGACCACTTTACGATTGCAAATAGATCTCCAAGGGAAGCTTCTTGGACATGAAAATAAAGTGTTATTATTTTGGACCATTCATTTTTAATACAGAGCCAAATTCCGCATTAGCATCTCGTTCCATTGAGTTTTCTAACATTTTCTGTGCAGACCAGTTTCTCAATCCTTAGGAACTAATTTTACTTTATAATCCTCATTTGTATGTAATCATTCTTTTTGCATTATTTTACCACCCCCAGTCCAAGTCAGCCTGGTTAATAGGCTTTTCCTTGATAAAAAGTTCCATAATTTTTAAGCCATGGCTTAAAAAGAAGAAATCCTCATGGGGATCCAAAAACCAGTAAAATTAGGTAGGAAGTGTCAATACGATTTTAAAGGTGCACTCCTCAGTTTGTGTCTGGAATTGCCCTTGTGGTGGAAACCTGCATTACGTTGTTTTGGTTTGAAAATAAGCGAGGGCTAAGCCTCTACCAGGTGGGTCTAAGCAGGGGCTGCTATGCAGCATGCAGGGATGATGGAACAGTCCACTTTTCCCACAAGTAGGGGTGGTGGGTACATTCACACTGATAAAACAAGTGCTTTTGTTATTAAATCCGATATTTTCAAGAAACACAAGTAGTAATAATAATCACCAGTTACTTATAACTTTCATGAAAATGCTTCATCGCTTTACATCACAAAGATAGTGTCTGAAAACACAAATTCACGAGGCCCCCTGGCGGACGAGGCCCCAAGCAAATGCCTTACCTATGCCTTATGGTAAAACCACCTATGTTCCTCTCTACTCCTCCCCGTACAGCCACATGCACAGTTTGGGTTTCAAAACATGAACAGTGAGATGGGGAGGAGATTTGGGGTTCTGGGGGTGCTATAACACAATCGAGGAGTGCCTTTTAGTGAAAGATTAAAAATACAGGATATTTGTAAAAGTAATTTAGATAACATTATTGCTTGGAGCAGCTTTTTTTTTTCTGTTTAATGAATTTAGTTTAGCCCACTAGCCGACGTATAAATATCAAAATATTATTGATGCAAATAAGAAGGGAGACATAAAGGGATTTCCCCCAATTTCTTAAGGGCTTGCCTTACCTCCTGCAACTTTTTCTCAATCTCCTTGAAGACAGCGTATGCTTTAAAACTCTCGAGACCACTGGCTGCGCTGGTGGGAACAGCAGCAACGCGAGACCTGTGAGAAGTGACGAGTACACAATTACGACCTCATTAAACTCCCTAATTAATTAAAACAAAACTAACACAGAACTAATTGCAATCTCCTTTTTTATATTTTCATTCATACTGTACCAGGCCTACTGCATCGACATAGATACACTCAGAGTCCGTAAAACTGCGTACTGTGTACGTAAAACTACGAATGGACACACACCGTATGCTAAGTTATACTAGTTTATATATGGAATAAAAATGGAAAGTACACAGAGCAATGTAATGTTACATAGTTATACATTGGTGACGCACAGACCAATTATAAATCAGAACGTGTCCATCATGACTAAACCAAATGCTCCATGGAAACATGGTATTTCTACGAAATGATTTGTGTTTGTTTGTTTTTTTTCTTTTCTTTCAGCCTTCATGTAAAATAAAACAAAAATATTTTACCATTCAACCGACTTCCAACAAGAAAGGACAACGTATTTGCAATTCGATGAAAGATACAACTTTACTTTCAGAAAAATGTATAAAGGCTCGGATTTGTATTGAATTCGGTACACAGCGCTTCACAACAGATCTGTTGAATAAATATTTCCAAAGACGAAGCCACTTATTGGTTTTCAATTGAGAGTTGAACCAAAAAAGTGGATCTTGCTATATTAGGAGGCTTTTAACACAGAGAAACTGTATTAAAAAAGGTGGAATTTTTGGGGCAGAAAGAAGAATCAGTGTCATCTCAAACTGGTTCGTACCACATGAGAATCAGCATAAACACTGAAGTTAATCAATAACATTACTTTGAACTTTAACCTAGTACAAATCCTATGTCAACAACTGAAGTAAGACCATCCTGTCAGATATACCAAAAATATAAATTTGTCGTACACAACTGTGAGAAGGAAATACTTCCCAGCTGTTACAGGAAACATCATTTGGGCTTTGGCTTCTTCAGAAGATTCCCAGAGCTTCACTGTGTTTTTCGGTTTAGTTTGTGTCAGGACAGGGTTAGGGTAACCTAACTCTAACCCTAACTCTACTATATCCATAGCTGTACTCTGTGGTACCGACTTATCATACATATGGTTTTAACTAGCTCTCAATGTTTGCCAGCCCTACTAGTGGATCCTCGTGGTCCTTCAGGTGAGTGAAAATGCAGGAGAAAGGCCCCGTGCCTCAATTGACAAAAGGCATTTGGTGAACAAGTGAACTTGTGGCGACATGCTCACCTTGCCTCCAGTGGGAATCCCATCCTGTACAGAGTGACGACCACAGCTCCTCCTAAGCCAATGTTGTGCTGCAGGGCCACCTTGGCCCCTGGAACCTGCCTCCTGTCAGCCTGCCCCCGCAGCTGCCAGCACAGCTCGGCACACTGGGCCAGACCTGAGCAATCAAACACGCACACAGTAGAGACCGATTGGACGGATGAGTCGGATGATTTTGAAACATGTGAACTGTACATCTGAGATACTGTATCTATAATGTAAAGGCTCCACAAATACCTTTAATGACGTCATGTAAAACGATGTTTAAAGTACAGTAAAGACACTGTAAAAGACACAGCCTGAAATCTAGAAACACTTTTTGTTGAAACGGTCAGATTAGTTATAGAAATACATAGTTCATAGTGATTGTAGCACAGTTGATCGACAAAAGCAACAGTTTGCAGGTTGCGTCGATGCGGAGCACCAGAAACGTGCACGGTAAAATCGCCTAAAACGCCTAAACAGTTACTACCTATACAGCTTTCACATTTAGCTCATACCAATTATTGAAATATGTAGTGCCTTTAAGTGAGAAATGAGTGGACCTTTTTGGCCTTATTAGCCTAATAATACTAAACATCTCTCACATCATGCTTTGGAACATAGTCTTATTGAGAGCTGAAATTCTTCTTTAGAAAAACTTGTTCATTCCTTTATTTAGTTTAGACTATTGTAATGGTCTTCTATTCAGGTCTCCCTAAAAAGCCCTTTGGCAACTACAGCTTGTTCAGAATGCAATGTTGAGCCCATTACACCAATTTTCAAATCCCTGCATTGGCTCCCGGTGTGTCAGAGAATTTATTTCAAAATACTGCTGCTCGTCTATAAATCATTAAATGGTTTAGGTCCGAAATAAATCACTGAAATGCTTTTACAATATGAACCCTCTAGACCCCTCAGGTCATCTGGGATCGGTCTGTTGACTGTCCCCAGAGTGTTAAAACAAAACATGGAGAAGCAGCATTTAGCTACTATGCAACAAATAGCTGTAATTAACTTCCAGACTTGCTCCAACACCGACTACTTTAAAATCCAGACTAAAAATGTTCATGTTCACCACTGCCTTCTGCTAAACTGCAAACCTTTCATTTCGATTTTTGCCATGCATAAAACATTAAGATTTTATTATTTTATTATGACATCTTACAGGTGTAAATGCACCCAAGACGCATTGAGGGCGGATTGTGATCCGATCGGCCAAACCACCTCCGGAGGTGGTCAGTGATGCATTGTGACCACATTAAACAGTGTAAATGCAATTGCGTTGTCAATCCACGTTTTGTTTTATTGGACTGGCGCAAACAAGAGGAGAATGTAATATGAGCTGGAAACCGAGATCGGATATCAATGTGGACACTGTCGACACATAATACTAGGTGTAAATGTAATCGGTTCAAATCGTATTAATACACCTAGTATTATGTGGTGTGGATAGCCTCTTGGATCTGTAGAGGATGCACACTATGGTTTTCATTTGCAGTTTATGTTCGGTTAACACCATCAATTCATGGAGTTTGCAATGATGTAGTCTCTTGACAGCGTCTTTGGCCCGTCATCAATTTTGAAGAGATGCCCTGCTCTTTCCGCTGTCCTCAGACAAGAATCACACAGAGGTGCTTGGCACTGCTAAGTTGAGACATAAATTGCTATCTCAAAAGCTATTACAATAGTTCTCCTGTACTCTAAATAACATTGGCTCTGTGAGAGAGAAAGTCTTGGCACAGGTTTCCACATTCTACAAAACACTTGAGCGGCTACTTGGGCCTGCATGGAGAAGGAAGAGAACGGAACACAATACATTATAGCCGCATAATTACAAGCGTCTAACTACTGCCCGGCTGTCAAATGTCCAAATGAACCTTCGTAACGAAAGGCAGATGTGTTTTGCGCCAGTTTCTACACGTTTCCGAGGCATCGTACAATCACTGGAATCCAAACCAAGGATTTTCTTCACAATAGAGTGAATCATGAGGATCAGAACATACACCAGGGCTCTAGACTGCAACCAAAATGGTTGCAAATGCGAATGTGCGCGTTAAAGTTTCACACTGTCGCATTGGTACGAGTTCATATGTTACAATTCAGAGCTTCCTCACAGAAACGGCAATCATATCATGTGACTGAAGTAATACAAGGTTTCCCGAGTGTTGTTTTTTTTCCCCACTCTTGACCACCATACTGAAGCCTTGAGATAGCGTGCGATCTTACTGCAGAGGAATCTTTAATAACAATAATAATAATAATAATAATAATAATAATAATAATAATAATAATAATAATATCTAGGTATTCAGCACAAGCATTGGATTTGGTCTTGTTCCATTTTTTTTGATTAATGGACTTGAGTTGGCGGACGTAAATGTAACGAAAGTTACATAGTCCAATAACAATTTTCACAGTTAACTTAAAAGTTACATCGTTACCAGAAATGTTAACTTCTTAATTAACGAGTTACGGATTAATGGTTTGGTGACCAGCTTTGGTTCAGACTATGTGGTAGGCTCAGTCACTATCAATCTTTACATCAATGCATAACCAGCATATACAAATTAAGAGAACAATTCATCAACATGCTTTTGTGTGGGTCATCTTAATAAAAACACCCAATATTTCAATACAAATGTTTCCTTGCATTTTAAAAGATGCAACAACTCCACTCCGTAATCGTGCCACGGCAGACTTCTGTGTTAGCATTAAAGCTGAGCAGTTTATCCCATCTGGCTAATGGGATTTTTGCATTTGCCCATTATCCCAGTAAGATACTTAAGGGAACTTAAGGTTTTAGGATTTACTGTTCTCTTGCACTCTAACCTCCCAATATGCTCCCACAAGGCCCGTGTGTCTGAATTAAATAATAATAAAATGTACGCTAATTAGTCATTTGCAAACATCAGTCGGTCCATATGTTAGAGAACGTTCACACATTATTAAAGAAACACTTTAATAAGGGAACATCATATATGGCCATGATAACCTGGTCAGGAATGTGTGTTTATTCATTTGTTTTTCAGTTCTTACTCTTCCAATGCTGAGAGAGTTTCAGTTGATACTTGTTATTTCTAATTAAATGTATTCTCTATGCTAGGAGGGGAGTGCAACTACAGATACTGTATCTCCTACCATCTTATCTATGTAGAGGTAGCTGGACCTTTCTCACACACACACACACACACACACACACACACGGAAACTGCTGATCCACATTCTTGGTTGTGTCTTTAAATTGGAATTGATCTAACACTATATATTTATCGGGGGTATGTATCAAGAGTCATACTTTAAAATAAGGGAGGACCTATCGCGTACAGTGGCATTTTAGTATTTTATTTCAACAAGCTGTTCTGGCCACCACGGGGCTGAGGGTCAGAGCATTAGGAGATTGGAAGGGAACGCCGGGGAATGAGACAGGGCTTAGGAGACCCGGGTGCTCACTACACACGATGGCGGTGTCGAATATGGCTGCCGTCTCCAGAGCTCGTACCCGTCCGCACATCTTTCATGTTAATACGTACCTTTTATTCCCTATTAAAAGGTGTGCCAGTTTATGTATTGTGGCTCTGCCATTTTTACTTTACAACATAAACTTGAAGCTTGCCGATATGGAGGACAACCAAAACGCGACACTATTTTTGAGGTTGGAAGTCAAAAGGTTTCAGCATCTCGTCTCTACAGAACGTGTAAAAGGGGAAAGGAACGAGTGTGGTAAGCAATTAAAACAATGTTCTACAGAGGTCTCTCTCTCTCTCTCAGATTCATTGAAGAAATAATCTACAGGACATTGTGTTAGCAATTAATGGAATGATACGCAAACAAAATTAACTGGACGGGCTTAGATGACGGTTTAGCCGGCTACAACCCTCCTGGTTTATGCTGGGAGAGAGGCGCCACCTGGTGGCCATTTGTTTCCTCCATCACTGGGCAAAAAGAGCATTCATGCAGTGGGCAATGATGGTTTTAACCTACATGAACGTTTATGCAATATATAGAGGCTCCTAGGGTCCTATATACTGTATAGTTAGTCAGAGGACCATTGTACCTGTGGCGCCAAGTGGATGTCCTTTAGAGATGAGGCCACCGCTGGGGTTCACTACGAACTTGCCCCCGTATGTGTTGTCACCTCTGTCAATCATTTCCCCTGCTTTTCCTGTGGTACATGACAAAAGACAAACCATCAGCAGCAGCCCGCAGGGCTTAGGGGTCGCCCAGCTAGCGCGAGAGCCCCGGAGCAGGAATATGGTTTGCCAAGGAATAAATGAGGCTGGCGTGGCCACCAGAGGTTTGTTCACTAGAACAAGGCCTCTATTAACCAGTAAGTCACCCCTGCTATCATTCAGCAAGGTGGCCCATTATACAGCCATGCCGGGGTAATGTTTTTATTGTAGCGCAACAGTTTCAAGACGTTATTAGCATACTGAGCGGGCTCGGAAGTGGTCACTGGAGACGCACGTTGAGACTGCGATTCATCTCATCCGCTCATTTTATTTAGAGCCGGTCTGGATAGCGGATGAACGTACCTTCTGGGCACAAGCCCAGGGCCTCGTATGTAATGAGCTCGTTGGCTGAGAAGCAGTCGTGTAGCTCGACCACGTCGACGTCACTGGGCTTCAGGCCAGCATCGTCAAAACATCTCTGAGCTGCGAGTCGGCTCATGTCATATCCCACCTGGAGGGAGGAGGTGTGGACCAATAAGCTTAGGGGATTCATGTTCATAAACCATACAATAACAGTTTGTTCCCAAAGCTGAGCTCCTCCTCAAATAAGTGTTGGCTCACAAACGCAAGTGTAGTATGTCAGGGGCTTAACTGCAGGTGAGTAGATCGTCACAGCATCGCCATCACTCTATATATCAGTCTTGAAACTCTCCATTCAAATAGGTGTCAACCAAAGTCAGCAACAAATGGTTGCCGATGGTGATGATGGTCATTTTCAAACTAGCTAGCAGACGATTAGACCACCTTCAACCGGAACAAATCATGGAGAAGACGGGGCTTGCAGAATCAGGATGGTCTTACCATGAGAAGTCATGATAAGGCCGGACCAAACCTTGGATTGTAATGTTGAGTTGCCTGTGTCTTTTACATTTTTTGGTTGGTTATTCTCTTTCTCAGTAATAGGGATTTAAATTCATATTCATATTTATTCAATAATCTTTTAAATCTAATTTTCTTAATCATTGATATAATTTTACATATTTTTTAACTCAAAAATTCAGTTTTTGTTGACGTACCGTTTTAAAACTTGAGTTTTAAATGCTGGAACACAGCCTTCATACACCTATCTACTGAAGAAGAAGAAGAAGAAGAAGAAGAAGAAGAAGAAGAAACACTGAATTGCTTCACCATCTTCATGCAGCTGTTCTCTTCAAAGGTAGTGGCGAGGTCGGTCACCATCTCCTGAGCCACAATCTCCACTGCCTGGGCGTCCAGACCATGACGTCGGACGAAGGCCTCGCTGGCTAGGACTGCTGCTCCAGCGCCATCTGATGTGGGACTGAACGTGATGACGGGGACAACAGCAGTAGAGGCTGTGGTTACATTAGGAATGTGAACCCAAAGGGAAACACAAATTCCAGGGGGTTCGTCTACACCTGACAGTTAATGCCATCAGAGCCAATGTATTAATGTTGTTATGATCTCTAGCATATAACATTGTTTACAGTGCCTTTAATATGTTAAATATACTAGACTTTCTCTTGACCAATATGGGCCGTGTTTTTGAAACGGTAAAAAAAAACCTAACTGATAATGAAATGCGTTGTTTGATTTCATACCAACACTGTAGGAGAGTCATAAATTCAAACACCTTCCTGGAGTTGATAACCTGTTCCAGAGTGTACTCATCCTGGAACTGAGAATATCTGCAAAAATCACACACAAAAAGAGGATAGATAGATAGATTAGGATACATTTATAACTAAATGTCAGTATGAAACACATCCAAAACACAATATACAACAGTATGTAAGCTGTTAGGGCAGCACACAATATTCAAGAGCAATAGTAACGCTAACAAAAGCCAACTGTAACTTACGGGTTGTTGGTGGAATGTTTGTGGTTTTTCCATGCGATTTTAGCAAAGTGCTCCGGTTTTGTACCTAAAAACATCAGAAAATCTTTCAATGGCAGAATCCTTTAAGACAACTAAAATAATACTTCTATAAAATATCTAAAATCTAGCAATCCAAGTTCGAATAGCAAAAACTATACTTCACACCTTGTTAAAGTTAAAGCAACAACCCCAAACATTCTATATAAATGTCAGCTTCGCACTAAACCATACACTAATGGTTTATTCAACTGCCCATTCTGCTGATAGTTGGTGTCTAGGTGGGACACATCAAGTCACAGTGAGTCAGAAACATTAGGTCAGCAGCAGACCGATAACTTTTTTGGGTTGCTCCACCAGAGTATAAGCTCCTATGTGGCCCCTAGGTGCTGTCCATCTGCTGTTTGGTTTCAAAGTGATCAATCCCAACGTACTTACTGGAAAGATCCAGACGATGGCTTTTAAAGCTTCCACCCATTTATCCCCCTTAATTTGCACGGTATGCACATTCACCATATTTCTCCATATGCTCCCTGCCGGCGTTCCCGAACATCTGTGGAGCTGCAGGGGCGGCTGCCATCCCATAGCGGTTGATCATCACCTCCATGTGCTTGTCCATGGGATTGGTGCGGTCCATGTACTGGAGCGTAAACAGTGAAACGAGAGCATTAGCCTCGATGACGGCGACGGAGAACGCACCTTAATGTTGATAACAACAAGTCCTTCATCGAGAGTATTCTCTCCTACTGCATTGCATGCTGGTATGGACATTCAAAAATCACACGTAGGAACAAATTGGGGAAGATTGTTAAAAACCGGTGGAAAAATCATTGGTAAGCAACAGGTAGACCTGTATTTACATTTTACATTTAAGCATTTAGCAGACGCTTTTATCCAAAGCGACACACAATTAGTAGTCTACATTTGTTAACCGCATTACGTAACAAGGTTACTTCTCCTATGAATTTGCACAACAGCACTCGAAAGTGTACTAACTATATCTGACCAGATTGGTACAGAAGGCAGATAAGGTTGGCATGGATACAACCCATCCACTTTCAGCGGAGTTCAAGCCGCTCCCTTCTGGTCGTAGATATAGATACCCCAACGTCAGCACCAACCGAGCAAAAAAAAAACTCATTCCTTCCTTTGGCAATAACCCAATTAAATAAGATGTAGGGAGGGGTATGATTGGAGGAATATATGTTAAGTAATGTGCATTAGTTTTATTTATTTATGGACATTGTGCAATATACTCCTCCTTTTACTCTATTCTATTTATTGATGTCGATGTATGTTATGTGTTAGATAAATGGTGCTGTAGATGTCTGGTTCAATGTTTGTGTTGTGGAATATGTGTCAATATGCCTGTACTGTACAACAAATTGCCTCTAGGGGACATTAAAGTTTTCTAAGTCCAAGTCTAAGCATCACCTCTACATATTCTAACAGGGTTAGGGTTTCAGCCAACTGTTTACCTTAGAAGACAAAGAGCCTCGCTCCATCTTCTCAAACCCGAGAGCCAGTACACAGTCGGCCAGACCTGCGGCAGGAAGGCAGTCATGAAGTCACTGTCATTATTGTCATTTTGTAAAAGAATGTTGTTTGCTTACAATACGTGGTGTATGACCCATTCAGCTATTGACAACTGGTTAAATGCTGTAAGTAGATGTAAATGAAAGGTGGAGATCTCCGTTATAATGTGGAGTTCATGACTGACTGAATTAAAGTGGACAATAAATGTGTACATTATGGCCACAAGGGGGTTGTCCAATGACGTGCCTCAGAAGTGCAAACAGAAAGCATTTCAAGTGATTCCATTTAGGTTCAATTAAAACATCCTTGTTTTAACAAGTTTACAATAGCTTTCACTGCAATAGCTAGACAACGGGTGTGTAGACTTTGGATAGGCACAGTAGTGGTAAAGACGAGACAATATTCAGTTAACCTTTTGGGGTGCCAGTACTAAAATCACTATTCAGCCCCTATTTTGTCTCCTTTTGATTGATTTGTTTATTTACTTACTGTCTTGGTGGTTGTAACCCCTTAACATTTTGTCCCATGAGGGGAAATATTTATGGACACTGAGAGGCTATTGGAAGCCATGGACTGCCTTGTAAGACATGTATATCTGTGCCATATCGCTGAATTACTAATTGGCTACACTTGATAAAATGGAATAAAAAGTAGTAAAAAAAAAAATTAATAATAATAATAATAATAATAATAATAATAATAATAATAATAATAACAATAACAACAACTTTTCAGAAACCCAGCCAATCATTGGAATATCAAAATGAGTCTATGGTGAAGACAGGTTTCTACACAAGCCATACTAAGTGACCCACCTAGCTTCAAACTAAGAGCCTGTCCCGCTAACTCACCTCCCTGGACCAGCTGGCGAGCCATGAAGAGCGCAGTAGATCCCGTGGAACAGTTGTTGTTGACGTTGACTATGGGGATCCCAGACAAGCCCAGGCTGTGGTAGATAGCCCTCTGGCCACAGGTGGAGTCCCCTGGGAAAGAACCGTTTTGTTTTCTATTATGTTGTGTAGCAGTGTATCACATTTAAACGTGCACTCCTTGATTTGTGTCAGGGATTGCCCTTGTGGTTGAAACCAAAATTACAAAAACACTGCTGTTGCTGAAATAAATAACATGCGGTACAACATACAGCAAGGGCTTACCATAGACATATCCTACACAGGCTTGCTCAATGGCAGAATATGGGACTCCTGCATCTGCTAAAGCCTTTTGGCCTGAAACAGAAGCACAACACTATATTTAAACCCATTTTCAGCAGCATGCACCATTTCATTTCACACAGAACGATTTGACTTCCAGCCTCAACAGTAACAACAAAATGTGCACCTGCTTCCTTGGCCATGTCAGGGTAGTCAAAGTCCTCTCTGGACCCCGGCTTCTCAAACTAATGTGGGAAACAAAAAAAAAGCCTTTAATGTATTTTGCCAGCAGAGGTCTCTGTTCGGTCCTATTCAAAGTTAGATGTATTCTGACCCTTCACACACACAAACACACACACACTATTACATATTAACAGCCATAGATATAACGGTCCATATAGTCATAAAGTCCTTGATATCTATACTGAACGATGGCCATGATGAGACTGAGACTGAGGCTAAACGTTATATAATTACAACACATGCAAGAACTGACGTTTCCCAATCAAATGAGCTGGCTCTTGCAACATGTTAACAGTTAGCAAGTAGCCTGCCTATATCGCAAGTGTGGCAACGTTTACTAAATTAGGTTTAATACAATGTCAGGCCCATGACAGTCATCTAAACAAATACATATATTAGAAAAGATTAGTACAAGTAGACGTAGCAACAAGAATGTTAACATGAAGTCTAAGATGATAACTTTCTAGCTAACATACTAAGCGATGTTGCTCTTAAAGCCTTTACCTTTGTCATTCCCACACCGATGACAAATACTCTGTTCTTTTTTAGTGGTGCCATGGTCACTAAACTCCCGTGTTTGCAAGACGATTATGGACGGAGAGCAGCAGCAATAGCAGCAGCAATGACAGGTATGCTGACTGGCTGCTAACTACCTTTGCCCTCACATATCCCACAATGCATTTCTCAATGAAGGGTCAGAACGACGCAGTACGTAGAGCGGGGATTAGCGGGGATTTTCTTTTTAAATACGGTATGTTTAAATGTGTATAGCAATTAATAATAGTAATGATTATCTAAGAAGGGAAGTACAATCACTGAACGTGATGGCATGAACATGTAAAATAAGGCACTGTCCGTTTTCTTCATAATTGGAACAGATGTTGAGTAGATATTGATAGTGGTAAACTGTAAACTGAGATTACTGTGCAGGAGATATGTTGACTACTGTCTAATCCTTCCCTGCTTTGTGACCTATGTAAAGTTGTTTGTATGTAGAAAACCTGACCTATATTTATTTCAGTCTCAATCATTAATGTCATCTGTACAGAGTGTAAATGTTATAGATAATTGGTTACAGGTGGATGTGAATGAGGCATAATTCATTTAGGTTATTAGTTTGCCATACAGTTTTTTATTTCAAACAGTCTCACTTACTGTAAATCAGGGTGAAGAGATGGACCTGTTATGAAAATGAATTAAAACGGCATACACTTATGTTGTATGAGTAGACAAAAAGAAGTTCCATGTTTAAATAAACAAACAAACAACTGAGATTATCCAATCTTTTGCCCACCAAAAAAGCTGGCTTTTCAAAAGAACAAACAGAAGCAATATTTTTCACTTTATTGAGGCAGTGAAAAAAAAAGCGAGGCCATGTTGTTCAATCCAAGGCGCGTGTATGGACACGTCCCGCCTAGAGCCGTTGTATCATTGACCATCTTGCCTTAGTGTCTTCTTTGCTAAAAGCACGCTCATTGGTATTAGGACACCCAATACCTCACTGGTATTAACCGCCCATATCATAAGCTTGCCATATGAAGTCATCAACACTTGACGAATTGATGTGTGACCTCATAGATTCCCACCGACTCACTGGCTTTCTCATCGTAGTCTGTCCAGTCCTGGAAAATAATAAAAACACAACCATATAAAATCGTAAGAATCATGCACAGACTTGTATGTCTGTGACAAAAACCAGCATGCTATTAAGGCAGTGTGTACCACAGTGCTTTCAGTTTGTTTGAACTTAGCAAATGTAACAGAACTCTCTGAACTGAACGCTAGGTCCCATTTACTCCCGTTTTGTGGGTGCGACAGAAAGAATCACTTTGCAATCTAGTAAATTGCGACAAAAAAAAAAAAAAGACCCTGTGCACGTGATCATACATGTATCCACGCAACACTCACTTTCTCTTGCAAGTTGATTTCAGGGAACGGTGTTCCGGTCTCTGCTCCTTGTGCAGCAAAGCCCGCCTGGTGTGTTCAGGAGGAATTAGGAAGCGCAGCGGTCACGCCACAGAACATTAAATCATCCACGTCATGTTTATTTACAATACCAAATCTAAGATTTCAAGATGCCGCTTCAAGGGGGACTTGTATGCGATTAGCCTGGTGAGCCTACATTCATGTTGGTGCTGCTAGTCAGTCTGGATATGTTCCACAGATAGATGTTTGTGCCTGCTGAGAAATTGACCAGCCAGCCAACACCCAGTTGAGTAGTTTACTTGATGACAACCGCAAGAAAATGTGCGAAATCATGAAATTGTCCGGTTAGTTGAAGGCGGTCCCACTGCCTGCTACTGTAATAACTTTGATTGACACCTATTTCCATTGCTTCTACAACAGATGTCTATTGAGTGCGTAATGTATGAATGTGGAGCTTGTGACATCAGGATGCGTATTGATATAATAAAATATTTGTACCCCAAAAAATCCTGATGTCTCGTGTCAGTGGAAACATCCTACCCATTAACGTTAATGCTACACAAAGAATGAATTAATTCTGTCTCACTTGTGGCTGGAAGTCAACTGGCTCCAGACCTCGACACTCAAACTGCACCATGGTCTTGAACCTCTCACTGTCGTCAGCCTTCAACATGGAGCACACAACGGATTGAAGATAACAGTAAGAGTAGCTCAAATATAATATGCTAGCATTGACATTGCAATGTACTAGTACTAACTAGTACATTGCAAAAAGACTGTCCTGGTATGTCATTTATGTTTTCGTTACAGTCATGTCCTTTAAAACGTCTCTGAATTTTGGGGTAAAGTAATGCAATGCTACAGAACTACAGCTTAACGTTGCATCTATTAAGTTCTGCTATTATCTGACTATTATACTGCATGAAAACAAAGGACGGTTAGATTTGTGATGTATTATGGCTTACATTGTAAGATGTGATTGTGTCTCCCAGAATATCTGTGAGGGAAAGGTACATACGCTGTATAAACATTCATATTTGTATATTTTCGTACACAGTAAATCGTAGACACTTTAAACAGCAAGTGAGCTCATACCGATGGAGTTGTCCCTGGCACAAAGTTTACACCTCTGTACCATGCTAGCACTGCCTCGTCCTCCTTTTAGTGCTACGCTCTCCTAGGGAAACACATACTGTTACAGACCAGGGACCACACACAGTCACAACACGTCAGCTAGCTCCTTCCAACAACCTGTATGAATAATCCTGTCCTTACCAAAAGAGTAATATATTGCCATTTATCTGTAATCTCGCCACAGTTGCCGCACTTCAACTAAACGAAAAACGAGAGAGAGAGAGAGAGAGAGAGAATGCATTACAACTTAATTAAATCAAAACAATTGCTAACGAGAAAAGACGTGCAATGAAACCAACGACTCATATAAACAATTGTGCAGGCAAAGCCTGCAGAATGATCATGTCGTATAGTAATGTCCTATCGAGTTAAATGTAAACCTGAATTGGGAAAAAAACAGAAATGACAGCATTTGTGGAATGTGAAGAGAGAGATAACGTTAGCCATCCTACCTTCAGAAACCAGTGGAAATCCTCCCCCACCGGTCTCACGTTGGTGACATTCTCCAACGTGGCTTTGAATTGAAGGCCGAATTTCTGTCACGTGTGAAATAAAGAAGCATGTAATTCACACATTTAACAAAACCAGATACATTATTTGCACGACAGTGTGCAACGGTAACACGTACCACCATTTTGAAAGCGTCCCAGTGGAAAGTTTACGTGTGCTTATGCGTTCTATTGCGCCCTCTTGTGGACATTGACTCGCCATGCCGCGTGAACCTCTTCAAAGAAGTTTTATCAACAATGCTACGTAGTCTGTTTTTAACGCTGTTACTTTTTTTAAACATGAATTATAACAATTATGTACATTGGACAAAAACACTAATTTGCATTCATTTATTTACCATTGAGTATCACACGATGGCATTTCATATAAATCAATCCAACAAATCTGAGCCAATTCAACAGTCGTACAATACAAATCCTATAGTACAAATCTTCATTCACCCAATAGCTCTATACACAACAAATACAGTACATGGCATGGAAAAAAAAAGAGAAAATAATTAATGTAACATTTCCTTTCGAACGTCATTAAGAATGGAATTTTATATGGGTTTATATTGTAGATACTTAACTTTTTTTTTTATACCTGAGGCAGTTTGGAAGAGGCTTTGTGATACAGTATGAGATGTATTGCTGTAGTACTGATGCATCCCCACATCTTGGCTAAATAATCATTTATTTTTTAAATTGTAGTGTGAACCTGAGTTTACATTATAAAGTGTTTTATACCTCAAATAGTCTAAAGACTATTTTTATTAAACTGATTGCAGTGCCTCATTTAGATGATGTTCAATAACCCTGTGTAGGACAGCCGGATATAGTGCCTGGTCTATCAAAAACTGTACATGTACACAATTTGGTTTGCTGTTACCACCACCACTAGGCCCTTCCAGTTTACAGAAAAAAAAAAAAAGAAATAAACAAGGAATCCCAACAACGTAAACACTGCAGCGAGTTGTCATAAGTCTAAGCTCATGACTTCCTTATCCTATGGCCATATTCAAGTGCTCTATTGATATTGTCAGCATTTTTAAGCGAGTCAGTCAAAAAAGGGAGGTTGCGCAGCACATGACTGCATCAGCGCAGGCATTGCACATAGGACCACAGCCGTGTGGAGGCTGTGTGAAGTTTAGTACAGTACACCGGACAACATGTAGGAACATCCAAAACACGGGACAGAAAGACAGAAATGAGTGGGATCACAGTCGACCCAAATGTTACAAGGTGCCCCCCCCCGGCCGGAGAGGGTTCAAGTTTCATCAGGCATAAGGAGAAAATAAGTCACCCCTCCTTTATTCATTATCTGCAAGGATTTTCCATAGAGCAGCACGGAACACTCCCAAACAAATGTTCAAAATACGGGAGGAAGGAAAGGGTGCGTCGGTTGGTTTAAAAAACCAACGGACGCA
>JAOEHI010051993.1:0-17512 GCA_025447815.1 Percopsis transmontana | reverse complement strand
TATGTCTACAAAGAAACATTCCTATAAACTTATAAAAACTATTAAAAACCCACTAACCCATATAAATATACCCACCAATCAATTAAAGAAATGGATCATGTAAAAAATGCAGGTGCCAGATCTGATATAGAGCCACTGGCATCAACACATTGTCTGTTTCTCACATTAAAGGCATTTTGGAGTATCCTCAATTCCCAGCTTTGCACCCATGCATGCCTGTGGCCCCTAGGCCTACAGTGGAGTCAAGAGAAAAAAGGACAGAAGATTTGAAATGAAAAGCCAAGTCCAAGACGTGACGATGGGTCAAAGCAGCAGGAGTCCCTCTCTGAACAGATGCCAGCTGGGGAAAGCGATCCGCACACTTGGGCCACATGATATTGTCTGGCTGCGCAGTAACCTGTTAAATAGCGGTTCCTCCCCTCTGAGGGGGAGAAATGCAAATCGACTGTCTTGTGACACCCTAGAACTGGTCTGACAAGATTCAGTGGGTGGGGGGAGGGGGGGCAGAGGGGCAGAGGGGAGGGTGACACAGTGACTGCAGTCTCTCATTTTGCAATCATTTTCTAGTCGCGCACCACGCGCTCCCCAGGGCTTCATCAACAGCGTGGATCAGTTTGATAACAACAAGGTTATTCCCTCCATCAAGATGCGGTCCACTGAAACTCTCCCTAAATCCATACTGTATGTAGACCTTTTCCCCCCCCACCCCCGAACAAATCCAATTAGCATGCTCTGGAACATTCCAGAGAAACTAGCGAAAGCTGATGGCGTAGGTCTGACAGGCGCACCCAGAGAGTCCAATCTCTTTACTGAGCCAAATGTGGCGGAACGGTAAAGGACAATGTGTGTAAAACGTTCACTACCCATCCCCTTCTGTTGTTTAGGATGCTGGCTAGGCAGGGGCCTGGCTCCCTGCTACTCCAAGGAGCAGGATGGTCAGTCTAGATCTGCATCAGGCGCTGGCTAATTGAAACTCTGCATGCTTACAAACCCTAATCCAGACCTATTCTTTTGAAGTGCTCGCAAGCAGCAGTATAATTTTTTAATCCTCATCTCGACCACTTGGCACATCCGAGATCCAAAGGATTAACTGTGCAGACCCTGCTTAGAAATGGGACAGACCAGAAGTAGATGCCAGAAATACCAAAGTCAGGAAAATGGGGACTGTTGTTGTAGCAAATCACAGTAAATCAATGCTGATATTGGAATTAAATTCATGTTCTCTGCCTTGAATTATCTTTAACCACGCCTATTACCTCCGTTAGGAAAGAAACTGTGAAACGGGTCATTCAAAATATCCCAATTGAAGCTGGATATAATGGGAGCTAACTTTAGTATACAGTATAAGGATGGCTGTATGGATGGCAGATCAGGTGTCTTTTATTTTTGTCACCATAACAGTAAGAAGCTACAGTTAGGTTTCTATTACGGATAATTATTCAGTTACATCAGCATCTGGAGTCCAGAATTCGCTACTGTGACAACCACTCACAGCAAAACTAATACTTTAATGCCCATTGAATTCAGGTTTCTGACCTTCTGTTCCAACTGAGGGAAAATAGCTGAAACTGTAATGTCATGAAATGAAACTGCATTGTTAACAAGGCTGCTACGCCAGTTATAGTTCTCCAGTATTCCGGGAAATTCCCACAACCATTTCTGTGAAAAATTTTCTTAGTTTCTTGTCCTTGGAGAGAGAATAATTTTCCGTAGTAGTATTACACTGCATTCTGTTTGGTTCAGTATAAAAAAGCGAAGGCGGCATTCTTTACGGCATTATTGTGGCATCTCTGTATAAAAAGGGCTTGACAGAATCCCTCCTAAACTCTAAATTTTTCAGGAGAGTCGCCCCTGGTGGCACCCTGGTGGTGACATACAAGCGCATGTGCTCCACCCTTCAGTAAGCCCTGCTGTGAGCACAAGGGGAGCACTGCCACGTTGTTGGCAGCAAGGGGGCCTAATGCCCTGCATGAGGAACACAGGATGTATAGCAAATCCCTTCGAGGGGCGTCTGGTATGTATGAATATCTCGGTGCAGGGAGGGGTCAGCTATGAGGATAAAGCATCCTCCCGGGTAACAGCTGCAGGGACGGATCCAACGCCCTTGAACTTGAACAACAACACAGTGGGTCGGTGAGAAGACTATAGCAGAGGTCATTGAGATTTGGGTGGCCAACTGGTGTTTCTGTAAGACCTCTTTCGGAGAGTTAACTGTGTCGGTGGATGGAGATGTGTGGTCTCATGCACACAAACGGAGATATATGGTTGATTTAAAGGTTTATTAGCTCCATGCGCTTTAGCAACTTAAGGGGCATTAGTCATCAGTCATTGGTACACATTTACATACTGTACATGTGTACAAAAACTGTAGTGATATAATTATTGACCTTATTTCTGCACAGTACCTGCAGATTCTTGCTGACTCCATTTCTGTAACATCTCACCTCATAGAGCACACTTTAATCTAAGGCTTTCCTGAATGCCGTGTTTTGTGTTTCGAATTTCTAAGCAAATTTCGAAGGGGGGGGGGGGGGTCTCGGTACATGTGTGAGTGGTGGAGATGGTGACAGCGCACACAAATTAAAAATAACGTGTAGGTTTACTCTCACTCAGCCCTGGTGCTGCCTGAGAGGCCATGCTCATCAATATTACACTGGAGGATGGAGATGCATCTTTCCTCGATGGAGGATGACATTCTGTACACAAAAGACCCAGGTATACAGGGCACATCTCTCTCCAGACAAAATGACTTATGGCTGCAGGCACAGAGAAGGACACTTCACAAATGCTGACCTGAAAGCGTGCATTACTGTTAAAAGGTCACTTTTATTTGGGTTGGGTTGGCAGACATGGATTTCTATACCTAGGAAGAGTGCTAGCCCCTTTGCTATCTGGAACTCATTTAAATTAGGAAATAAGAGAGGTTCAGGCCCACATTTGTTGTCCTTTCTGCTTAACACCAGTGTAGGCCCTAAAACACCCCAAATAGACACGCTGCAATAATTCTCAAAGCATTTGGGCCAATCAATTCACATTGAAGAAAATATAGTTTCAATGTAACTGCCAAGTGCAAACTACAGCAATATATTGGAAAGAAAATGTATATTATGGCAAATCTAGGCGTAGGAATTCCATTTGCACATTACGAGCTACATGGTAAATAACTGAATGGAAAGTAACTTCATTTTCTTGGCAACATTTTACATTGGCTTTGTGTTGTAGCTGCAGAACATCTGCACAAGAAAAAGGGCGTTGCCTGGTTCTACTACTACTGCTGCTTCTACTACTACTACTACTACTACGACATGAATTATTCATCGCCAGAGTAACCAATCAGAGAGCTGGAGTAAAAGTGCTGAACTTCAAAGGGGGTGATCAAACGGGATCTCTGGAGGCTTGTAGAGAGAGCCTAGCCCCCTCTGCGTCCTGCCACTCTGAGGGCTAAGCGGGGTGAGGACCTCGCCTGCATACTAAAATAGAACACGCTCGCTATAAATCTTCACAGTGCCAACTCAAAAATATTTGCAGAATATTTAAATCACAGAGCAATGTACTGTACATAGGCAGAAACTGCCGCTGCTGCCGCTGACGTATTGTTT
This sequence comes from Percopsis transmontana, assembly GCA_025447815.1. Taxonomy (NCBI): domain Eukaryota; kingdom Metazoa; phylum Chordata; class Actinopteri; order Percopsiformes; family Percopsidae; genus Percopsis; species Percopsis transmontana. The sequence goes on along the minus strand of JAOEHI010051993.1, from coordinate 13,913 downwards.
ATGAAATGCCTTAGGCATTGACTCTTTACTGAGTGTTAGTGTCCCAGTTAAATCTGTGTGTGTGAGGTACAAAGATAATATCTGTCATTGAATCTGAAGTCTTTGAATATTCACTTCACATTCTTTTATTGTACTGTATACACTGCAGAGTACGAAATAAATGATTTGCACATGAAAAACGTTTAGTTCAAAGGCTTTTCAAAATGTTTTTTTTTTTTTAATCTTCTTCTTTTTTGGTAGAAACCATCTAGCAGGTTGCTTTGATTTGTATTTGTAGGTCAACAAAGTCAACCCAGAATCACAACAGAGATGAAAAATCTTTTATAAAAACATTTAGGCATAACATCAACACAAGATAAAATATAAATATTCAAATGATCTGAAAATGTGGGATATATTATTCGTTAGAGCAACAGATTATGCTAATCACACAACCCCGATATTTCGTGACCAAAAAGCAACAGACGGTTCACACCAGGCAACAAGCCTCTCTGAAGCAGAAGACATTATTGGCCATGGCATGTGATGAGAGCAAATGTACGTCAATAGACCATTTAGTAACAACAGGAATAAGATATAACCAACATTTTATAAAAACCTGTAGAAGCCTGTAAAAACCTGTAAATCTGTAAAAGAAACACTAGAGAGGGCACGTTCCTCAAAGCATTCCTTGAAATCCTGTCGCTTTGATTGTATTGCGAGACGTAAGCCAAGCCACTGTGAAGCCATCTTTACAGTGCATAAGAACAATCACATTTTGACATCGTAATGGTGCCTTTTCACCGCGGGACTTGGGTGCAATGACCGGACATAAAGACCTTGCTAAAGTCACTCATGCATTTAAGCTTGCACAAACTTTACTGAATAATTCACAGCGTGCATTAGAAGTATGTCGGACAGGGTTACAAATCGTATACCATGAGGGAACCCCCACCCTATTCATCGTGTCCCCATGAACGGGCTTAAAGCTCAGCAATCTGCCCCAAAGACATGCCGTTTTCTTAAAAAAACATAGAAAGCTGCATCTCGGTTGGCCTGATCAGATGCATTTAAGGCTGATGATGTGACACAGACCCTCAGGGGTTAAAATAACTACTATCAAATCATCTCAGTCCGTGGTACTCGACAGGGTCTGCTCAATTCTACGATAGCCTCACTCTGCTGGAATGGGGAGCGTCATTGGAGCTAAAAGAGTTCTACACGATATGGAAAAAATGTGATTTTGGTGATGCTTGAAATGAGGTTATTTCAACAGTCTGTACACTATGGGGCTCTGCTCAAGTAATTTATTTTACTCTGACTAATTTAGTGAAACGTCATTCAAATGTGGCCCCTAGAACATTTATAAACTAAAATACTTTTTTTTTTTATTTCTACTCACTCATGAAATACTGTACAATATGACCAGTCAAATTTGAACCCAAATGAGCTTCTGCACAAGTCTCAATACACCTCCAGTGGTTGAAATGAGTAGAAAGTGTGCACTTGGAGATGCATACCGTATGCGTACACCAACGACTGTTACTTGTAGGATGTATGGTATGGTGTTTTTCCTTCCCCACTTGCCACCAACCAGACCAAATCCCCGTCCCCCTCCCCCTCTCCACACCCACTTTCTTGCATTTGTCAAACTCACACCGCACTCCGGCTTCCATGACTAAACATCTTTATCTATTGAAATACATTCACTATGGAAGATTGTTGGAATATCTCCAATTAGACTTGACTAATGTACTCAATAACTAATGTACTCTACTTAAGTCTCTATCATATTAAACATTAACGACTGCCTATTATTTTACTCTGAGATACCCGAGGTAGTCACTATAGGGTAGCCGCGCCATCATTGGGTTTAAAGGGTTTAAAGGGTTTGAACTGGTTGAGACTGGTTTAAAACATGGCCCTATCGGCTCACCCACCATCACTGACCCCCTGGAGCCGCGCGGTGGGCGATGACAAGGCTGCCTCAGTGATTTGTGAGCACAGTCCAAGGGCAGCTGCGCAGGGTTTCAGATGCTCCTTGTAAAAACGCAGAGTATTTCCCTTTAATGTGGTTTTTTGTTTTTGTTTTTTTTACAGTTCAGTAAAGCTGGGGACACAGCAAAACAAGCAAGCTTTCACAAAAGGGAAAGCCAAGCCTTGTTTTGAACAGACAGACGTGAATTATCGTTGAATATAATTTCATACGTTTTTCAATAGAACATTTCTTTTATTTACAAGTAGATAGACTGGTCTGCCCTCCAGACACTAGGACATTACAGAGAGGCAAGTTTACTTGGGGCCCCTGGGTCTCATCTGTGTGTGTGTGTGTGCGTTAGCTACAAGTAAATGCACAGTGTTTGTTACAGGAAGAGGAAGAGATTAGAGGGAGGGTTAAAAACAACAGAGACGGCACTATCACTAATCGCTTGTAGCCTTCGTCCCCAGACAGCTTGGTAACTGTGGGAGGGTTGTGCCACCACAGATAACCCAGGTCCTGTGTGGCAGGGGCCATTCTACCCCTGAGAAAACATTACACACTGAGAACACATTGCACACCAATGCACTGGAAGCTTAACAGAACTCTGTTGGACACCAAACAGCAGACAGCATTAGCCACCAACTTAGCATTAGCAACCAGGTGCTTGATGGAGCTGAGAAATGTCTGTTTTCATGTAGGCCAGTCTCTATATCCTTCAAGATTAAATGCGGGCTAATGGCCCGTATACTGTACCTGCACCCTCATAATTCACTTTGCCACGTCCCCGTCTTAAAAAGATCATGTGTCTCATCCTGTTTCACAGTGGTGGGCCAACCGTCGCAGGTGTCCCATCATGCATCAGTGTCAAAGCAGTGAAGCGTGCACAGATGTCGGACTACTTTCCATCAAAGCGCCACATAACAGAAACCCTCTCGAGCCAACAAGGAGCAGTGGAGATTGTTTTTCTACACAGGCAACAGCAACATTTTCCAGTCCTATCAGAGCCTCATGTCGTCCATCACACTGCAGGGGGTGTCGACTTAAGCACCTATCCATCAGCTATACAGACGTAACGCACAGGGTACAATTCTCCCTTCACTTAACAGGAGAAGGGAGAGGGAATTAATATTTTAGTAAAAATTATACATCAATATTGTATATTTTGGTTATCGAAATATAACTGATACAGCTTAAATAATTTAAATTCTTGGTCAGAAAGACATTACATTAAAGTGATCACATTTTCTAAAATTATTAGTCGGTTATAGCTGAGTAAATATAATGTCTCTATCAAACTTGGTAATCTCAAATGTATTACTGAAAAATGTTTCTCAAATTTTTACAGTGAATGCTAAATAGCCAAATATTGTCAACAAAGTGATATTGCGGCATTTGATCACAAATATTGTGATATTGGGTTTTATTTCCCAGCTGTGTGTAAATATCTACACTCTATAAACCAACAAAAAAAAATAGACATTGGACACACCATTTAGTTTTTTGTATCATCTTCTTGTACTCATTTTTCATTCACCATTGTTATGCTGATTGGTCAGGGACAAAAAGGGTCCCGAGATGTGATTATCAATATTAGCCAGACTACAGATGGGCTTCACAGCAAATTAAAGCCCAGTATTCTTCTACTGAATCGACGGAGAACAGTTCAAAAGTGAGGTCAGCTGCTATAGTGCTACAGGGATTTTCCTGTTGTAGCAAGGCCTGCTTGTTTTACTCCATCTGTTTCTATGTGAATTACTCGCACTCACAAACATACACACACAATCACACATACACACACACACACACACACAAACTCATATACACATACACACTTTGACGTTGTAGGGATGCGGTGTCCTACTGTTTTAGGATTCTGTCTAAGTAATGTTTGAGAGACCCAAAGGTCACCAGTACAGACCTCCCCATCTAGTCCAGTTTATGTATGATTTATAAATGGCCACAAAAGCACGGTTCTGTGATCTGAGTAGATGTGACAAGGACTGGATAGAAAGAGGCCCAACCCATTAGAGATTAGCAGCAAGTGATAGGGACAAAATCTATGCCCCAAGAAGCCTCTGGTGCACCATCCAGGGTACTTCCATACTGATGCACAATAAATCCACGCAAATGCAGTCAGTTCATTCCTGGAAACCACCAACCCCCTAAAGTGGGTGCTCGCTGCACCCATCTAGGCTCCAAAGCATTTGTCTGCTACTTAATAAAAGCGCATTTGGTTGATGTTGGGGTAACGAAAAAAACACCTGCTACTTAGTCACACCCTGAGCCACCGAACAATATTCTCTTTCCAGTGAGAATCTGGAGCCTGTAACTCTGTCCAAATGTGTGAAACTGAACCTGCATGCACCACATACTATGTATGTACTAAGCGGCTTTACTGGACAAGCTTTGACAGGGGTGTGAGCCACATGTAGACTAAACACTGCGAGATTCCGTAAAATTTAAATTACAGATATTAATTTAAGATTAAAAATTGAAATAATAATAATAATAATATTAATTTTAAAAAAATAAGGAATTACGTGCTGGATGTAGAATAAAGTGAAGATAATTAGTAATTATCGAGCAACAGAGCCCAAACGTCCTTTGTCTGTGTTCTCATATATTAATAATAAACGAATAATAAACGCCTTTGTAGTTAAAACAAAATAAAATTGGGCTAACTAGTTGGATATTTTATTTTTACTTTGTTTAGATGCTATAAAGCGTCTGCAGTGATTTTTCTTCGTCGTTTTCATTTATTTAGTAGGCTACTGTGGTTATCTTATCATTTACATTATCATCTTATCGTGGACCTGGCAAGGGGTCAAAGTGGGTCACCATTTCGGAAATAATACTGTAAAAGGTGCGCACTAAAGTCTGACACATTGCTTTTCAAGCCCCACAAGAAGCATACACTGCATGAATAGCAGTTCTACACAATAGTGCCACATAAAATAGGCCCGTTAAATTAGGCTACCCCAGAGAACCTCTGTTTGCCTGAAACACACCGACATTGGGTCGCCTATTGATCTCTCTCGTATTGTAGCCAGCTCAGTTCCCACGTAAACGCACTTACTTGAAAATAATTCCTTCAGCTGTACAACTTCCTCAAGTCCCGCGTTGTTACAACAATCCACGAATCCAAAACAAACACCGACACTCTGTCGGCTTTAGGGATTATTGTTGCCCCGTGTATTGGTTTGTATCACTCTTTCAACGTCTTGAAAATGGAATACATTAGTTGACGGCTGTTCTGGATGAATTGCCACTCCGGTCCTATCAGAGGTCGTGGTGGGCGTGTCTCAGAGAACTGGGACCGTCCCAATAGGCCAATAGGCTGGACGCAGCGCACCTCACCGTGCGCTGAACATCACTCCAGTATTTTGTTAATGTTGGAATTTTAATACAGCTCGGCCTAAATGCCATTTTAACTAACTACCACAATCTTTTGCAAATATAATACTGTTCCTGGACGATGTTCCGGATCGATGCAGGTAATAAAACAGGTATAAACAGGTAACTCACTGACTTATGGCAGTTCAATAAAGCCAGCTGTCACTCAGGTCAGGTGATACGCCCTCCCCTTGTCATAGTTGTTAAAAGTCTCTCTCTCTCTCTCTCTCTCTCTCTCTCTCTCTCTCTCTCTGCGCGTGCACGTTCAATATGTCTGTGCGTGTGTGTGTATTCAATAGATCATAACAAATATAAGAAGACAGTAACAGCACTGAATAGAATAGAATAGCATGGACTATGTGTACTTCAGAGAAACCAAACGTGTAGGAGGTTCCCTCCCTTCATTTTCTGTTCCCTCCAGCAATACTAATGGGAGATTACATGACTTGAATTAATAAATCATAGGCACATAAAATACAGAGCCTAAAGATACACATCCAGAACAATGCGCCCACATCTGAGTCTTAATGGGATTTGTACAACCAGGATGTTGTGTTTAAGTCAGAGGAACGGAACTGCTTGTATGTAAAAGTCATGTTATTTTGTGGGAGTGTTGATATGTAAATGGAACGATTATGTCAAAAGTGAAGTGAGGGGCTGCATTTGCACTTTTCCAATGTCTTTTCCAAGTGTCTTTGCACTCACCTGTGTCTTTGTACAGTAGCCTACTTATTAGGGACATAATTACTTAAAGGTGCAGTCCTCAGTTTATGTCTAGTATTACCCTTGTGGTTGAAATTGACTTTACAGTTGTTTTGGTTGTGTTTCAAAACATAAACAGTGAGATGAAGTGAAGCAATGTGGGGTTCTGGGGCAATATAACCCAATCAAGGACTGTACCTGTAAGGATTGTATTGATATTAAATACTCTTCACATGTAAATGTGTAATGTATAATGTATTTGACCTATTTTTAATAAAAATAATGAAATGTTTGTTATTACCTTCTGTACAGCACAGTGCAAGTCATACAGGACAGGATAAAACGTGGACAATACGTGACGTGCAGTGAAGTGTTCTGTATAGCTTCATACTGCAAATACATTACATACTACAAGGAACGATTTAGATCTGAAAAGCGCTGTTAGCGCAGCATCGTTAGCATTGCTGCTAACAGCAATGAACGCACACACAAATCCAATGCGTTTCTAACCCTGTTCATTCATTTGTTATGGACAGATATTGAAGATTAGAGAGTAAAGAGTAATTAAATACAAACAGTAAAGTGTGTGCCTTGGAAGGGGGTAAATCCGTTGTGAAAACAAAACCAGCAGGTCTCAATCCTGCGGCAGAACCCTCAATGTGTCATGTGCACAAACACATGTTGACATGCATGAACTGTGGGCTAAGCACATACATCATCTTTATAATCCTCTCACAACTAAAACGGAAAAAAAAATTTACAGCTCAGATCAGAGGTGGATTATTCCTAACTAATTTTTGGGAAGGAGAAATACGCTGAATTCAATGCCAAAAAGTAAGAACATTAAAAGGGGAAAAATAGAATAAACTAAAATAATAATAAAAAAAGCTACACATTGAACATCACCGCCTTGGGTTTCCGATGCGTGGCGGTTCACTTTCACCGAATTTTACAGTCATTGGACAGATCATCGGATCCATGTACAGATTTAAAGCATGACTGGATTCCAGGTGAAGTTAAGATCTAAAAACAGCCATTTCCCATAATTACACCCTCCCTTTCAGGTGGATCAGGTAGCACCTAATGGTGGAGTGAGGACGTCGCTGAGGCCCCCGGGCCTCCAGATAAGGATTACTACACTTGAGGATAAAAAGAGAGAGGGGAGAGATAACGGAAGAGAGAGAGAGAGAGTACGCAAACAAGAATGGAAGAGTAATGTGTTTGAGAAGCAGCGGATGAATACGCTTTCTACCTAGATGTCGTGGGTTTGAATCTGATCCCATCTTCAAAATCTCTTATCTTGTAAGGAAGGCTTAAAGTAATTAGATACGAAACCTTCCTCTAAGAAATACTATAGGCAAATAATGCACCTGTCTGGTGCATTCAAGGACTAGTGCATAGCCTCTGCAGTGTCAGCATGTGTTTGGTGTATGTGTATATGTACACCATGGAGGATGCACTGTAGAAGTTAAGGTGTTAACGTTTATTCAGCTTTCACTGCAGTGAAAGCTGAATAAACGTGAAAATCACCTACAACATACAGTATATGGAGATATGGAGAAAACCAGGATAAACACATGACTGTAACATGACTGTAACATGACTGTAACATGACGAGTGATTTCTACTCGTCAATTACAGGGGGCTTGTTCATTTATATTGGGCACAAGTGGAGTATTCTTTTGTCTCTTTCCCCTACAAAGATACACATATGGTAAAGTAATATAGCGGGCGAGCTTCCTGGAGGGTTGGCTGGGGTACCGTGGTCATTTGCTTTATCAGGGTACCGCCTTTCAATCAAAGGAGACAATGGTTGTAGTGAGGAGGACACGGCTACACACAGAGGCCCATTCAGATGGCGGTGGACATCAACAGTCGTCATACGGCGCAGAGCGAGTCTGGAGCCCAGACCCGAGAGCGTTTTCGGCGCGTCTTCAGACATACAGATAGATGTTACAGCCATTATCGGGGACACAGGACACTTGAGCTGGACTTGGCTTCAGCTCATCCTGCTTGTTTTAACATTCTGTGTGAGAACCACTGCTGGCATGAAAGAGGGATCTGCTGTAGTAATTTGTAAGTGGTGGGTCAGTTTATGCACAATGTTAGTTTAAATATAGCTTAAATGAAGACGTAACACCTAAGAAAGGAAATGTGCACACAGGTGATTACCTGCAGGATATCTCAAAAACCTATTGATGGATTTTTGGGAAATTTTGCGGAATAAACAGGAGGTCATGAACAAAGGACAAATCCACTGGATTTTGATTGTAGTTTTATTGTTTTTTTAAGGATTTTGTTTTTGTTGTTTAGGAGTTTTCAAACTTTGGCAGTCAAAACCCCAACAAATATTTTTGAATAGCATAACATAAAACATAACATAGCATGTAAAATTGTCGATAAACTATGAACTAAACTGTGAAAGCCATTGAAAATGTATGAATATTTTATTAAACTAAATAAAAAGTTATTAAAACAAACAAGTTGTACAAATATTTAAATTCTCTTACGACCATCATCCACGTAGCCTGTAAACAGGGGGGAAAAGCTTCTTTCACAGCCCCTGGGAATCCTTGTTTTGGGTTTATTTGGCTGATTAACAGCTTCTCAGGATGAAGTTGGATCAAGTTATGATGAACAAGACTGCCATAGGAGAGTGTACCGTATGGATGTCTACATGCCCAGACCTGAGAGAAACCAATGTGACTAATGAACCACATTAACACCTGTGTGGATACACCCAACTATGTAAATGAAGATTTTCGCAATGTATTTAGTGTAGGTTAAACAGGAAGAAGGTTCACCTGTCTTCAGCAGAACTTCCGGGTAATTGTGAGAAAGGTCCATCGAAGTTTTATCCAGATTGAGCAAACTCATGGCGATACCAGGGTAGTCTCACAAGGCTACACGCATCCAGACCAGATGTGTTTTGTCCACATATCAGAGTGCTGCTGCAGCTATCAGGCTAGAGAGCGGGGCCACATGCCAACACCACTGGCCTTGTCTGTCAACGCTTCAAACGGCTGTGCATGTTTGGACTGAATGTCCCCTGTATCTCAAACACGGAAAGACATACATTTGCTATATGCTCTTCCAGCAAGCCTTTCATCTGTCATTTCCATCTCAAATGATAGGGAGTCCCAAGAAGCATTTTGTGTGGAATTTCACACAGTTTATGTTAAGGAGGTAATGCAAAGGACATGCGGTAGGTTACGTTTGTATTTCAAAATTAAGGTGGACATTAAAAACATTTATCAGTTTAGCATATTTTAATAATAATTTAAATAACTGTATTTAAGGAATTTTTTTTAGGATTAAACGTTTAAAACATGTAGCCTACTGATTTGTGTTGAAGAAGTGTTAAGTTTCCCTGTGCTGATCAGATTCCTGAAAACATCAGTGACTCCGCGGGTGCCAGCAGTGGGAATTGTTCTCCTCGTGTTTTAAAGAGCTTTCCAGATTTGGCACATCTTTGGAGAACAAAGAAGATCAAGAGCCTAGACGGCCCATCCAATGCCTCACTTCAAACTGTGAGTGGTACTGGCCACCTGTCATATGACCAGGATCAGTAGTGGGGTCGTGCCACCCTTTAGGGGGGGGGGTTAGTCTTTAGCCTGCACCATATGCCCAAATAGGGTACATCAAAGTCTTGTTGGGTGGCTAAACACATGAGAGAGTTGAGAAGAGAGAAATGTCCAGAAACTACAGTTTTCTGATTATTTTTCTTGTTTGGCAGGAAATGACTTCCAGCGTTTTCAGGATATGACTCATAACATCACACGGGTCGTAAAATTGATATAGGGTAGAAAGAAAAAACTAAAGAAATCTGAGAGACAAAAAAATCTGTTTATGGATTTATGTATTAGAGAAATCTTCCCTTAAATTATCTGCTATTTAATAGTGTTTCACATAGTACTGTATAAGTACACGTCCAGAAATAGAGAGGAATTCTATATCAGGCGGATATGGAATATATACAGTGCTACAGGGTGCAGTTTATCTATCAACAGAAGTACCCCATTATAATTATTATTATTTTTCATATCCTGTAGGAGATATGGTGTGAGTTGCCTCAGACCTCTGTCCTTTACTACACACTCCCTGTCTCATTTCTCAATCATCAATTTGTCTGTGAGATAACTATAAAGTACATGTCCGCTCTTGATACCTGTCCATTTTATACTGGAGGGAATGCCAGTTGAGACTAATGTACACTTTGAAGAGGCAGAGCCCCGCCCACTGTGTTTTTTTTTTTTCATTTTCTGACTACACATCCATAGCCTAGAATAACCTCTAAATCTTTTCTTAGTCTTAACCTAATTAAAATTATTAATAATAACCCTAACCTTATAAGCAGTAACCATGTAAACATGTAAACATGAAACTTTCTGTTAACTTTGAGGTGACAGGTCACGAGTTCCATGTGAAGGCAGCACAACAACAGCACTAGTATCACTCATTAATGGAAGTTAAAATAGTTATTAACATCAGACCTTTTACAATCACAAAGGATAACACAAAGATGGAGACAACGCCAGTCTGGCCAGTGTCTGGAATTCCTAACATAAATATTTTGTCACAATAGCAATATAAGCCCGTGACCCCCCCAACATGCATTATTGCTCTAGCACACAAGAAAAGTCTGGCCAAGATAATAATAACATAACAAATATGTAAACAGCCATGAACACCAGTTCAAATGTATGCACATCTTAGTAAAGATAATAAAAGGAGACTAAGTTATTATATGGAAAAAAAAGACTATTGCACAATTACAAAGTCAAATCTTTTTGTTGGATGTTTTGGGAAGGTGACACATTGTCTGGTTGAGTAAGAACATCAGAGTGAAAAAGTGAAATGTTTTTCTTTGACTCCTGGGGGTAACAGTTCCACCCTAGGGAACTGTCTTGCTGTCGTTAACCCAGGAAGAAGGACTCTTCCCTGGGTAGAGGCTCAAAGGCCTCGACCCGCTCTGCTGGATCTCCCCGGTTCTCTGCTTGTTCAAGGCCTGAGATCAAAGGGATCCCTGATGACTAAACCAGACACCATGTGCCTACACCTGGCAGGGGACACCACTGGTGACACAAGACCTGTAAAACTTGATCAAACGTGCACATTCTGTCGGCCTGACTGATGAGTTCCAAACCCCTGACGACGTGTGAAGTGAACGCTCACTGCACACGTTACACACCAACACACATTCATGATGTGGCGTGTATCTAGCAAGCACCCACACAGGTGTTACCACTGCAGGCTTATGACAGAGCCGGTATCAACCATGTCAAGTCACTGTCAATCAACAAAACGTGAAGGTTCGCTCCTCGGCACAAGCCACTCAGCACTAAGATGTGGGAGGGGCATGCGGTGTCTGAGTTTAGATCCTAGTTTGAACAACAAGGGTAATTTTAGGCCCACAGTTCAATTACATTTTATACGAGTGATGTGGAATGCTATTAACAGAAAGTTTGTATCCCTGCTACAAACAGCGTTTGTTTGGAAAATGGTGTAAATGTGGGAGGGGCTTGCGTTCCCACTGGTTTCAACCAATCAGTTGTTTTGGTTTCAAACTGCTAGAGGAGTGTCCCTCCCACAGCCGTCTTTCCAAACATTCTGGCCTGATTATTCAGGGCTCTGGTGGTGTTATAAACCAATCGCAGGTGTTTAAATACATATACATAAATGAATACATGCTGTACATAAATGTATTATCATAATATTGTTATTTGAAGCAAGACAACAAAGGGGGAGGTATTCAAGTATTCAACATTTTGGACAGACACTACCAAAGGAGACGAGCTCCATCATTAATATCTTGCTAGGACACTTTGAAGACAGTACTATTTGAGGATAATTTAATCATTCAATAAAGCAGCTCCTCACTGGAAAATGTCATGCCATGCTAATAAAAAGTCATAATAAACTAATTCATATTGTAAGATAAAAAATGCAATACTTTGCATTAGTGCCTGGTAACTCAATATTATAATATCATATGTTGCTTAATAGAAGCATAGAATTGTGAAACATAAATAAACCAGTTGAGTTCCTTAACATTTAAAAATAGTGGACAAATAGTCCAACCAGATGCATTCCATGGTGATGTTGACATCCTCATGAAAATTGAATCCATGCATATAGCATGCTGTAGCCTATTAGGAAGTAATAGGAACTGTGACACCACCTTTATCAGTACAATGTTGAATCTTCCATTAGGAGTCACCATGGAGAGGCTGCAGCGATTGTGCATTAGCCTCTTGCATTGGCATCATGCATTTATGTGGCTTCACAAAAGGCAACTTGTGACATAATAGACTTACTGTACTGTATGGTGGAGGGTCTGAACGTATACAAGACCCAGACCCCTTTCCTACAAACCCATAACACACAAAGATATGGAGCCTCTCATTTGTCTCCACACTAATGGAACATGACCCCCGCCCCTTGTCTCTTTGGTATGATCTCCACAACCTTCATACAACTCTATACTTAACAGCCCCAAGTAATCAGCAATGACAATGTGCACTAACTGACAGCTAGCTAACATTTGGTTTGAAAAGAGAGGAGGGCTTAGTAAATCTTCCCCCAGGGTTCGATTCCAAAGGATATGAGCGCATGTTGTTTTGACAGGACTTTCAACACCTTCTTCATGTAACACGCACGGACCCGGGTGCTGGTGAGGCCCCTGCCGGTGGTAGGGGCCACTAGATAGGGGCATGATAGTCTGGAGCTGGGATGGCCCATCTGTGTCAGTTAGCCATTCTAATCTAACACGCAAGATTCTTCTGAGCTGACTTGCAAAATGCCAAAAACATTAACTTTGCTAAAGATTTAATTCAAGTAATTTGAAATAAATATTTTCTTGTGGCCATGTGGTGTAGTATATATTTATATGTGTCTTTTTAAAGCAAGTGCTATTAATCATGGTAATATTTAAAGGTCCTTCATTTCTTTATAGCACCTCCAGATGCCCAGTTCAGTGTTCAGTGCAGGAGGCTGGGGGAGGGGCAGAGAACAGTGTGAGCTCAGGAAACCATTAACTAATTTTAAACCAAAACATAAGCATTTTGTCGACACTGGTTTTAACCACTAGGTAAAAGAAAATCAAAAAGCTGCTTTCTACTACACTGTGTACTGATCATATTGCCTACATAAAAGTATTTTACTTGGATGCAAATAGAAATATAAAACAAACCAAAAATATGGTGGCCAGTTTCTCCAGAATCGTATAAATGTGCAATATAATTTGGGAGTGCAGAATGCGGCATCTGAAGTGACAGATAAAGAGCAGCAGGCAGGGGCTCATACAGTGTACTAGATGGACGGTGAGGGGATTGGTTCCTGAGGGCGTGTGCCACTTTGATTGGCTGAGCTTGAATAAGGGCGGGAGAACTGAATGCCTGCCCAGTGTGAGTGCAAGTAGTCTTCCTGACTATAGCCTCATTTTTTTGTTACATGCATGTCATGTTTCTTTGCAGCGGACACGTTCTACAGTTACAAAAAGCAAACATGACTGGACACAACATCATAGAAAAAAAATCTATTTATTGTACATTTATGATGTCAAGTATATCAGCTGTTTGGCATTTTGGGTCATTCCATAGTCCATGCAATTTATTAAAATACACCAATAATTTCAGTTATGATTGTTTGTCAGTATGGCTTCACTTAGGCTATAAATCTTAACATACTGTACTGAATTTTCCAGTGTAACAAACAAGTACTAAACGGTTTTGAATGTATCCACCACAATAAAACTGGCTCTACACTTGATTGCAATTTTCATGTTCACACACACACACACACACACACACACACACACACACACACACACACACACACACACACACACACACACACA
>JAOEHI010051992.1:0-17513 GCA_025447815.1 Percopsis transmontana | reverse complement strand
AACAGGTGACATTTACTGAATGGCCTACAGGAGGTGCTACAAACACTTGAACAGAATGAACGCATGTAACATAACACACCTGTTTCCCTATGTGAGCAGAGCGGCAGATTTGGACACAGATGCGGAACAGACACGCTGGCCCTTCAGCCTGCCTGGATATTCTTCAGCCTGCCTGGATATTCTTCTGCCAGTGATTGCAAGCATACAAATAACTCGTCAGACTTGGTCTGCTATAAACAAACCTGTTGGTGTGAGTACGTTAGTTACAATCATATTACCATATTAGGTATATGAAACGCTATTCAGCTATATTGACAGGAACACGTACTGTATACTGCGAGGGGCTCAGGTTTATTTTTATGGGACAGAGGAGGCACAATAGACCTTGTAAATTAGACGTGATCATGCCCAAATATTGACTTTTGTATTCAATACAATTTCATAACAGGGATACAGTTATTTGTTTCACTCTTATGGAACAGGTTCCAGTGATTTCTGTAACATTGACTTGCAAACCTGGAGACATTGGAGAAGAGCGCTTTAAGAATCTAGTCTTGTGGTATTGTGTGATATTATGAATGGTTAGCATATTAACTGGTTAGCATAACTTTTGTTTTAACCCTCCTAGGTGTTCATACTAACTCTAATACAGATGTGGTGATCTAGAATGTCTGTGGTTTGAGATGCGGTACTGCAGAAAATGCTGCACTCTCACTTTTCGCCACGCAATGTGGTCGAAGCAGCACAATATATTGCATTCACTACAATGCTAAACTCATCCACCAGGTGGCGCAAAGGAGCCCCGACAGATCAGTGTGTGCTTGGAGTCTGTTATTGGATTATTTTATTCACTAAAAACATTTGTCTTAAGATGGCCCATGTGTCTGAATTATTGGGTTCCTTTTAGGCAACAATTAACAAAAGGGTGAAACTAAAAGATTGTACGACGACAGGCCTATTTCCTTTTCATGCAGACGAGTGACGTGTGTGTGTAACAGCTGCAGCGCACAGTGAATGACACTTACTGTACACCTCACTCTTTTTACTACTTTGATTCAATTTTATACAATAAGATTTATTGTATATGAATAAAACCATTGAACCATTGCATTTTTTTTAAAAGTAATGGCTATCGCAGTTTTCCAAATGTATTGGCAGATCATCACTACACAATAGCAGCTATTTGAATATGTTGATGCTTCAATAGCGGATGTTGTGTTATCTTATATCTCTTTGACTTATTTAAAACTTTTAAAAAATCATTCTCTTTCCTCCTCTGTTAGATCAGCTCCTAAAGTAAGCACTTTGCTGGTATTTGGGCTGTTATTTTGAGGATTGTACTATAATGACACTTAAGGTGGAACACCTCAGTAAAATGTACAGGCCAGGCAGTTACAACCGAATGGGGTAAAACAGCATTTATATAAACACAAAAAGTTAAACGTACTGTAGGTGTTTCTGCCTGTATCCACTGAGAAAACTCACTGAAAACGTCTCTTTTGGCTTATTACAGACAGGGAAAAATAATTGCCGAAAAATTGGCTTTGGGAGAGATACAAACATTACAATTAGGTCATCTAGCAAAGGCTTTTATCCAAAGCGACTTACATTTATATGGTGCTATTACATGGAGCAGGTAGAGGTTAGGCATCATGCTCAAGGATGCTTACAGGTAGGCCAACTCTGGGGCTCAAACCCACAAACTTCCAGCTGGGAGTCCAAAAGCTAGACCACTAGACTATCCTGCCCCCACATTTGGCATTGATTCACTGTTGATTTGTGTGCTCAAAGATGCCCTTTCTGTAGTATTGGCTTCACATGGGATATGCTTAATAACAAACTGATGAAACATAACTGAATCTTCAGGAAGCGGTTTTCATGTCAGTCCCACTAAATATTTAAATATTGCTTATGAGCATTTGTGTGAGTCACAAAGTTATCTTTACACTGGTGTATCATTGTGAATAGGGGCAGGGACAGCCTTTTGTCACAAAATGCCATACAGTAATCCACACAGTGAAAGAACTGAAGAAACCTGTGACTGGAGTGTTACAACCAAGACCTAAGGCAGTCACCTGTGTCAGGGCACACAAAGGCAGGCCTCCACACTTCCAATCCCGCCAACTGGATTACACACACCTACTATTACAGGTCAAAGGCCCGGATTAGAGAAGGTGGCAAAATACATGTTTTTTGTAAAACCTGGCCACCTCGCAGCAAAGCGTCAATGTGGTGGCCTGAGCTGTGATTTCTGGAAAATGTATGTTTTCTGGTTCCCGTGTGAGGGCCCAGGCAGAGAGGGAAGGCCGTAGAGAAGGCGAGCTGTTACATGTGGGCTCATTAGGGATGAGGTTGATGGAGACTTGATCTGATGGAGAGTGTATCTGTTGATGCGCAGCAAGCGCAATGCTGGAGGGTCACCGCGCGGATTACCAATGGGTAAATAGCTCGCAATTTACATATGCGAAATGTGGCACTCCATCGCGCCATTGATCGGCGCTGTCAATCGGCTTGCCTATAAAAGTGCTGCCAGGCACATTTTAATGGCCACTGGTGCGTTCGAGGCTTCAATTAGGGAGAGTCATTGACATTTTTATCAAACGAAAACAGCAACCAGTTGGTGAATATGTTGTTTACTAGGTTTACTAGGTTTCTTCACCCCCTTTTTTCTCTCTCTTCCCTTCGTATGGATGGAGGAAGTGGTGATGGCTGGATAAGTAGAAGCAAAGCCATCTAATTTTCTTGTAGACTTAAGGACCTAAAGTGAATATATCAGTGGTTATTTAATTAAGCCGTCTTAAGCCAGCAGACAGAAGAAGAGTGCAACCCCATTAAGACACTCACACACACACACACACACACACACACACACGCAACATGATACAACCTGATCAGCATACAAAATATATTGTGGTTAAGCTGTGATAAATGTGTTTACTATGCACAGCTCTGAATGAACGGTACCAATACTCGTATCACCACATTGAATGCAAATATTTACTCAATCATCTAATATCTGTATTTTTTGCAGAACAAAGCTATAGTATTGGTTGGTTGGTCATTCAAGGTTTTAATTACAAGTGGAAAACAGCAAGTACCATTATCTTGGGTCCAACACACGTTTTCATGGCTTAAAAAGCTGATCTCCGGTATATTTTTATTCCATTCTTTGAAATGCAAAGGAAAGGACTCTTTTTGTTGAATAAATGGAAAAAAGAAAGTCGAAACTGGCATTAGCTGAGAGAAAAGGAGAGAATAGAACAGCTTGACATTTCGTTGGCTGTTCGTTGTGCTGGGTCGGCGTGTCAGGTGGGAGGGGAATTACATGGCAAAAAGGCATCAGGCGATGGGGTCAATCACTGGATAAGCCATCCAGCTGGCACTTAGATTCCTGAGCTGATCTCTGACAGTTTACATGACTACTGGTTACTTACACTTTGGTCTCAGCCTTTTCTTACTGGATATCAGGGGTGAGGCAAATTTTAGCAGTAGTATTTAGTATGCAGACTACACATGGACGAATAGTGTGGAATTGGTTCAGTGCAGAAATCTGTCCTGAAATAAGTACAAAAATACAGAAATGATGAAGTGTTGCTTACAAGGGCTTATGAAATATGTCATATTTTTATACCCTGGAAACTAGGTATATATCTGTCCTCTTTGACCGATACTAACTACTTAGAAACATTGGGAAATCGGACTACTTAACATGAAACCCACAAGAACATGAATAATCTCCACTCCACTGAAGCCAGAAGATGTAATTCCCAGTTCCTTAATGTCTCTTTCCATGCCTTCTGCATGGCGTGTCATTACTTATTCATTCAGAGACAATCCAAGTAAACACACAGCATGTAGGCGCTCAATAATTTAAATGGAGGAAAAATGGTTAAGCAGATGCTTTTCAGGAGGGGTCCGTGTTTGAGTGCGGAGCCAAGATTTACACCAGCTCATGTTTCCAATGGCATTCTGGAACCTACACAGCATACTTGGCAGATACATACTATATCTGGGATAAATCAGCGCCACTGGGTTTCAGTTTGGCGGTTTGGCTTAACCCCCCCACACAGGACTTGACCAGTGAGGCTGAGGATTTGTTTGCTTGAGTACGTTTTATAGCGGCCCTTTAAAAACACTTTTGCTGGGTCCCAGGCTGGTGCTTTCATGCCTCTCTGCAGTAGCTGCCTTCGAGCACCACAGGAGAGGATGAGATAAGGGGAGCTTCGAGATAACAAGAGTTGAACTCTTTCTTCTTCTTTGCCCTGACATGCTCCCTTTGCCAAAGCTCGTCCACTCCCATTATGCCTTGTGTGAAGAAAAAGACACTTATTTAATTGTTGATTTAATCTTTTGATTAAAAAAAAACAAAAACTTTATTCATATGGTTATGGTGTATGCTGGAAGACAGTAGATGGATGACTATAGAAACAGGCAGTGTTTCGAGTGTTTTGTTTTGTGCAAATCCTAGGATTAAATATTATATTCCATGACGAATGAGTTAGCTTGTCAAATCTTTCCGCAGAAACAGGTTTAGTGAGGACACACTGATCTTTGCAATGAATGGTATGTAGAAGAAACGACCCAGCAGTGACCTCTGGTAATAACGCATTGGCAAAGCTCACACTCTCTCTCTCTCTCCCCCTTCCTATTCCAATCCCACTTTCATGTGAGATAAGGAGAACGTATATTTACAGAGCTGCCAGGTAAACAACGCGAGGGGATGTACGCTCTAAACAGACCTTTGACCTATACAATCACCCTTTTTGTCCAGACCGGGCATCCTCATCAACAGGAAATGCCAAATATCGTGTATTGACCCACTAAGAGCCCCAAAAACTAATCCTCGGGAAGGAAAAGAACCCTAGCGTCTGGAACCCTTATCTGAAACAACTGTACTGGAAGGATCCTTGCGCAAATTCCTGTGACCTCTCACGGTGACCTCTCTCTGTCTCTTCCCCTCTATCTTTCTCTCAGAGGATCAAAAGAAGACAATTGTATACATGAAGCCAATTGTCTTATTTTAACTATTGTATTTTATCACATTGAATCAATTTAGGTTTAACTGGGGGCAGGAAAGCGTAGTGGTCTAGGTGTCGGACTGCCAGCCGGAGCCCCAGAGCTGGCCTACCTATAAGCATGCTTGAGCAAGATGCCTAACGTAACCCCTATCTGCTCCATGTAATAGCAGCATGTAATTGTAAGTCGCTATGGATAAAATTGTCTGCTAAATGACCTAATTGTAACTGTATTAAGGTGTCAAGTATCTGGAGCAATATGTGGTGTTTCATTGACTGTAGAATGGACTCACTGTGTAACATACATTTAATAGATATGCTATCATAAATGTACACTAGTCATATTTGGTCTCTATAACTTCCAGAAGTCATAACTAGATTGATTATAGGAATCACATATTCGCACTGCTAAAACTGACAGTTATTCATGTTTTATGGACACGTGTCTACCAAAGGGCCTCACACACACACATCTCTCCTCAGAGAGTCTAAAAGACCATTCAAAGGGATACCATGCTTAGGGAATAGACTGTTAATAAAAAAAAGCTGTAATACCCACGCACATCCACCAAGCTAGTGTGTTCTTACAGGTTATTTTGGAAAGCTCCCTTTTGGAATGAAATGTTATATAACCATGTGTAAGTAATTATAGATGAATGCTATAGGGGACAGGATAGTCTAGTGGTCTAGGCATAGGACTACCAGCCGAAGGTTGTGGGTTTGATCCCCAGAGTTGTAATAGTAATAGCAGCATGTAATTGTATGTCGCTTTGGATAAAAGCATCTGCTAAATGACCTAATTGTAATAAGTCACATATCACTGGGCTTGGTTTTTCTTTTACAGAATGTTTGTTGTGTGTTATGAATGACAAATTTATTTTTGGTATTGTAAGTAATGTTGCATCTGAATGTTGAGTTTTGAGGTAACCGGTAAGTGTGGATTTGAGATTGATATATAAGGAATTCTATCTAAATGAAGAGGAGGGGGCACTCCCCACTTTCTCCACTTTCTCCCCTATGACCTAAGAACTGCAGGAATTATATTAAAAAAAAAAAAAAAACATTTGTGGCATGCATCCTTCAATACAAGGGTTTGAGGCAACAATGCCTCAAACCCCCAGAAGTTGACCCAAACATGCCTCTGTTTACTAAGGTATAAAATAAGAGGTCTTACGGTTGCTCGTTCTCTTGAGCTGAAAATTCGTGCAAGCTATAATAACCTGTATATTTTTGTTTAAGTTATCTTGTATCTCTTAGTTAATATTTTTATAGTATCAGTAACAATATTTTTATCGAGCAATTTTAATTTTTCCTGCCACGGAAGTCCCGCGTGGCAGGAAATATAGTCTTCGTATACGTTTTCACGTTACCTTCTTTTTCTCGCCTTATTGTTTATAGATTTGTTTATAATACGTGCGTTCAACAACCTAGTCAGTGCAGGGTAAGCCACATTAGGCATTTGCAAATCCTTCTGAGGTAACTCGACAAACCAGCCTTTTTTCTAGTCTAAATTATATTGTCAGTTTGAAGCCACAATTCTGTCCACGTTGCTACCAAGCCAAACTCGGTGATGGGACGCTGTTAATTCCATGGAAGCTCTCTGTACGTGCCAAGCAGATGACCACAGGGACACCAAGACCAGGCGGAGGCTAAGCCAGTCTAATGAACTGAACTATATATCTGAACTCTTAAAACTACAGCCAGCCTCTGGCTTAGAAGAGGTGAAGAACGGTTGCAAAACTCGCACTAGCAAACCAGTTGGGGGTTCCCCTCAAAACCACTCGAAGAAGAAAGAAGACAAGACTTCACAGTTACAACTGCCCCAGGTCTACGGCTACGGCCTGTCAAGCTACATTCACTGGCATCGTTCCGGTTTACCCCGCAACCATGTGACGGAATCCCCGGCGTCAGGAGAAACCTCCGTCCACGTCACACCCCGTTCAAAAATCTCCACCCGCAAAGCCAATATGAGTAAACTTTATATTCTGCCTCCTTGATTGCTGGTCTTAATCCAAGAGGTTTTCCAACTGTCTATTTTTTTACATACAATCTCTTAGTCAATTCCCTTTCCCTAGTATCAGGTCACAACGTAAATTAAGCCTAATAGCTTAGGTAGGTTAGGTGAACTGGTCCAAGTCTGCCCCGCCTAACGATGGTTCTACAGTCAGGTGTAGGACTCTGAATCCCATCTCCACATGCATACCGGGATATTGGAGCCTGGACATCTTGTTTGGTACTATTGTTTTGATATAATATTTTGATATGAACTTGTGTTAGTTGTTGCAGTTGTTTTATCGGTTTGTTTGTAAAAGCACAGGAACTTCAACTTCAGATTATTGATTACCAAGATTGGTCGAAATATGAAATATTATTAATTATTAAAATCTGTCTCCTCAAATGTGACCGAGTTAGACTTACAACTTTATATTTTATGTAGTTCAAATTGCTACAGATGGCTGTTTGAGATAAATGACATTTCTGCACATACAAATACTAGGAAAGCCATGCTGTAATATTTCATGTACAATTCCAACACATCTCTACTCAAAACACTTGCTGCTATGCAGTGGGCACATTAGGGTGTGTGCGTATAAACCCCTGTGTATTTTTTGATGCTGCTAGCAGCAGAGGATGATAGATTGCGACCGTTATATTTCAATACCCATGCCACCTACAAGCAATATGGCTGGCAGCTATAATGTACTGCATGGCTTATCAAATGCCAAGATGGCACATTTAATTAAAGACCCCCGTACTCTTTGTGCGACTAGTCCCCCGTGTCAGGTTCTGGAAAGGCACTGGAGGGAGTCTATGGACCTGGGTGACAGGGACTGATAAAGTCATTAGGCTTCCAGACTAATAATGGGGAATGGACAGGAATGTCCGTTCATTGGCCAGGAGATAGGCGCCACCTCTAGCAAGCAGAACACGAGGACAAATGCTTATGGAAATTAGACAGGGACGTAATAGAGGACCTAATCTCGGGTGATTGGAAAATACAGACAGAACAGTAATAAAAAGAACACATGGGATTGATGAGCGGCAGAATGGCTTGAGGCTGCAGTTTAATCAAGGCAGAAAATAGATCTTTACAGGATGGGACTCTGAGGGGACTCCTGTAAGGCAGATTTAATAAATATGTACCCTTGATGAAATGTAGCTTTAATACATATGCGTTTGACAACCCAGGCTGTATTTGAACCTTCCCCCAAAAGCGCGCACTCACTTATCGCATTCTCATTCCAACGGTTCTATTATGCACACATTTAAAGGGCCCCTGTAGAAAATCCTTCCTTGCCTTTCTAACTTCTTCACTGTATTTAATAGGTAGCTAAAAAAAAAGGTAAAAAAATGATTCTGGAAGACTGCCCAAGTCAAAGTAAAAAAGTTCTGGCCACAATGCACCGGGGACAAACAGTAGACACATTTCTATCATTACATGGTATATATCATCACATCTCCCATCCATAACTCAGCATTTTCCTACCATTAGGTTCCAATACAGTAGCCACAAACGAGAGCAGTGGTTAATTTAAATAAAATCACTGCCCCCAGAAAATGGCCTATTCTTACAGTGGAGCTGACAAACAGCAAAAGCGTAACATCAGCAAACACACATCTGTGTCAAGTAAATATCTTGAGGTGTCCTACTCCGTCACTATTTTTTAAATATTTTTTTAGGATGGCTTTAGTTTGAAAATGTTGAGAACCCCTGGTTTAATGTAATCACATTAATGAAATAATCTACATATTGATTATCAAAATAATAATTAGTTGTGTGTTGGCACTTATCATTTAATTTTGAGGAAATTTAATAAATGAATGTGAAAAGAAAATATTAAGACATGTTTTTAGTTTGAAAATTAACAAATCTTGGTAGTGGACTCCTGAACCCCACTATATCCCAAGTGGGAATATCCTCATATTACTTTTGCAATTAAAAATAAGGTGGATACTTCTTCAAGGCATAACGATCTCTGTGGCTACTATATATCGAGGTAAGGCGTTTGCCAAGTAACTGCTGTGGTGTAGAATGCAGATTAACATCTTTCCTCTTTGCCATAGGAGAGCGCGCGGGCTCTATGAGCGACACGAGAACATTTTAAAAAGCAGAGCAGGGTGTCATTACACTTTCTACAGCAAAGGGACTTGATTTATCAGCCTTCCCAGAACATACATACAAACGATGCGCAAGGGAGTGGGGGAGCTTTAAGGACACCTAGGGTACCTTACCACCTTTCCAATTACAGTTCAAATGGGACCTTGGAAATAGATTTCCTCAAGGGAAATGCAAGCACTGTCTGAAGATAGGGTTCACTTTGCCTAGAATTATGCGTAACACAGACCCAGCTAGTTAGCATGCGGAGAATGCAGTATTCCGGCATTATAGCTAACCTCGCACAAGGGCTTGGTCTGCCAAGTCACGGTATAATACTGTAGCACATACCACTTTCTCCTCCCTGGTGGGGGAGTAGAAGGACGACTTGATCACCTTACTTCTGGGTTGGGTCGCGGGAGGACAGCGCATGCGGTAATGCGGGATATGCTGGCAAATGAATGAGAGAGAAATGAATGAACGGATGAGAGAATAAGGCAGAAAGATTGTACGCTGACACCCTGCTGGCGTGCTGGCATGGCATCAACAGCCCGATGACCAATGAGCAATGAGCTGTAGACAGGTGGGAAGGCAAGGTCCGCACATTTACACATTTTGCACATTCCCCTCTTCCTCTCCCTCCTTCACCTATTGTTTCCTCTCTCTCCTCCCTGCCAGTGACTGCCCACTCATCGGCATGGCCCTCCCGAGGTCCGGACCCATCAACAGGGCGCCTGGAAAAGCCAGATGGCAGTCACATGTTGGTATGTGTGTGTGTATGTGTAACAGTACCAATGTCACAGTGTGTCTGCCCCCTACCCAAGCAACCAGCCTTCAGTTCAACAAAGCTGTGGGACTCCGGTAAAGTCTACTGGCACTGATTAAGACATCGCAAGCCATGCTGGCAAGCCTCTGGCAATATGGCAGATGAGAGAGTGACCCCACATACACAAATACACAAACACACACTCTAAATCAGATCACCACTTCCTTTTCCCATGTCCTGGCCTGTGGCAATGCACATAAAGTGTTGAAAGAAGGGATGCATTAAGTACTGGTACACCCTACCTTAAGGTTCATACAGTAAGTGTATCTGTGTATTGCTGTTCTGCTCAAGTCTTTAAGAATAGCCGCCAGCTTTTGCAGAAAATAGTTTCTGCAACAATATGTGGTTCACTCTTATTTTGCAGTTCAAGTCTTAATTTTCCTAAAATAATGAATATATATTTGTGCCCATAGGGAGCGATCAATCCAATGTAGTTTAAATGACCAGCAAGTATCTTCAACAAGGCACAAAAAATGCGTATCCCTAAACTCCAATAAGTGAAATTACTGATCTTAATGATCTTATTGCAGGAAAGCAACTTGCAGTAACTAAATTTTAAAAGGATTTTTTTGGTAGTTAAAGTCAAATCCATCAAATGATTGAGTGAGACAATTTGAATGGTCTTTAATATTAAACCTACCCATATGTTTTTGGAGTACCACGATGGCCTTCCAAAGAAAATTTCTGAATTTGACTGCAAAGTCGATACCTTTAAAAAGAAACACAGCCAATCCAGTATTAAGAAGCACTTAGAAGACTGCGTACATATTATTTTCAACCATAGAGAGACAACTAGCCAGGCCGGCAGGCAAATGAACAGAGTCATTATAGACTGCACCAGCACTCAAGCAAATTGGTCTAACATGCTTAATTTCCTAGGAGAGCCAATTTAATGCACATGGCATGGCTATATAGATTTAGATGTCAAGACATAAGCTGAGAATGCTAACAAACTGCTTGTTGGGGATCGATGTTGAAAATGTACTGATGTTAGCAAACTAGATACTCCTTAACCAATCATAAAATATTGTCAGTTGTCCCGCCTTAACAGATGCAATCATGTAGACATAATAAGGGAGATCAATCAAGAAAGGCCTGCACACACCTAGTCAGTCCTGAGAAGTGGTCTAAACTGGCAAAATGAGCTTGATTGGATAGTATTTAAATGTTATTGGATGCTCAACAATAGTGGTGTAAAGTAACAAATACGTTAATGTACATACAGTACATATGAGTTTGTACACACACATATATATATATATGTTTATTTTCTTTTTTATAACTCCAATATCTATGTAGGTTTGTTACTTAGTACACAATTTTCTGATATACTGTATGAATAAATAAAAATTGTCTGAAGAAAAAGAAACGACTTCAGCTGTAAAGCAACTGAATTCTTCCTTCTGCTGGAGATGTGTTCAGTGGGAGAGGGGCTAGGCTAGTCACTAAATGATTCCACTCCACTCCACCTTTATTCAGCAAAGCGATTACCGATGGAAGATGACTCTGCAGGTGACACTACTCAACCTGTTGGGACTAATGATGCTGATGCACAACCGTGGCTGAATTTGAGGGAGATATTTAATTTTCTTGGCGAAAAGGATTCATCATATCAGATTAAATGTGTTTTTTTTTTGTTTATCCAACCCGACAGAAATATAACAACTTGCCGTCAACTTGCCGCCAATTTTATGTTTCTAAATGAGGGTTGCAAAATAACTATTCAATTGCATTTGTATATTTTTCTTTAAAAGTTATAGTTTAAAATGTATCTGTTTAACAGAGAGGAATAAGTGACATACTGTAAATATGTCTATATTAATAATATAGTTAATAGTATAGTATTAATAGTATAGTATAATTATAACAACCACACTCAAAATGTATAATATACAGTATAATGGGCGACTTTCACTTTTAGTTAAAGGTATCCTATTGTAAAATTCACCTTTTTTTAAGTTGCTTTTAATGTTTTAATGTTTTTAGTAATGGTATCTTTACCTCAAGCATACACCCTGCATAATACATTAAACTTTGTTATCATAGGAGCAATTTACTATTTCAGCAAAGTCCCTATAAACTGCCATTGTAATGCCTATAGACTTCGGTGTCACATTGTTTCGTATCTCCTTTGTTTACTGCTCGCACCCCGTTTTGTGGCAAGGCCTGGGACCATTAGTGCAAGTCCCCTATCATTCTAAAAATGATTTCCCTGTCTCATGGTGCCTTGTTCAGAGGCCGCTACGCACTCCATCTTGCTTTGTGGGAGACAGGCCCGTCAGAAGAGGACGCTAGCAATTCCGCATGTCACATATTTTCCAGCCCATTTCCTCACCTTACCACCTTCGCCTGTAGACAATGTTCCCTTCTACCTGCCACTCGGTGCGTCATACATCATAACAGGTAAGTTTATGGTGTTTATGGTGTCTGTGTGTGTGTGTGTGTGTGTGTGTGTGCATGTGTTCTGGTCTTTCGCAGGTCTACAATTTATTTTTATTTCAGATCGGAACGAGGACCAGGGAAAAGACAAACCTGATTAATAATACTTACACCACAGGCAGTGTTTAAGTCCTGTATGTATGTACTGTATGCTTACCACTAGTGTGGATTAACCTTACCTTTGAAAATAAAGCCGTGTGAACGTCAGTGATGTGTGGACAGTAGTCATTACGCTCCATAATCTAAATAACTGAATGTCCAAAGTATGACATGGCGGCCTCGGATGGCTACCACAATGTTATTTTGTTGTTCTCCAAAGGAGTCTAATTTAAATTCATCTGTTCAGTTACCTTTCTCTGCAGTGTATTTAGTCGTCGAGCTAAGCCCGGCTAACCTATGTGTCAGACTAATGAAAAACTCATTTTGGGGCAAGCCGGCCAGGCCTCAATTAGCATTCGGGGACTATTTCTCTGTGACATCAATCAATCTCTTTCAGTGGAGCCTGCAGTTCCTCATCACACGATATCAATCTAGCTCGTGTTAGGGGTGGTCCAACATTAATCACTGGGTTGCTGTGAGGCAGCAAGGTACAGGTGCTGGGACGCCCACCCTGACGTTTAGGACGTAAACAGTTTGAAAACCTCCCTCTTTATTTCGAGAGGTACAGAGAAATACATAAATATGCATGTGTAGCAAAAATGCAAGCAGCGCGCTTGGTTGGACTGCGCCTCAGTAAACAGAGGACTTTATCCGACTTTTACATGAGTGTGCGGATGTTATGGATCTCCTGTGAACCCAGCGGGGGTTCATGCAAATACATGGAAGGAGGGAATCAAAGTGGAACAGAAACTCATAAAATTATACAAATCTTTACGGATGTTTCAAGCGAGGAAGCAAACGCACCAAAGGATTGTCCATTCCTGTTCACTTGGTGAACTATAAGCTCACCCCATCTCTAAAAGAACATTTTGTGTAATACCCTTTTGCTGCAGATGATGTGATGATGAAAAACAAAACAAAAATAGATACGATGATAACATTTGCACAGGCTATATAAAGCCACACATTATACTGTTTATAAGGGACAATGATGTTAGTGACTTTGAAGTTTGCCTGAGTTCATGTAGTGTAAAATCGATGTCATGCTGATTTTCATGGAAATCGGCATCCAGGATTGTCTGACCGACTTTCATTACTGCCTTCATTTATATGTGCAGATCTATATACTGTATATCTGTGCATGTGGAGAGCACACACATACCAGTACAATATGTATGTGTTGGAGTATTTGTTAGCGTGTGTTTGAATGTAGTTGTGTGTGATTATGCTGTCCGGACACACTCATGCAAGTGTGTCTAAATGCGGATCTCTGGCCACATGCGCGTTCAAGTATGCTGTTCTGCATAATTCCGGTGGATCGACACAAAGTGAGGAACCCCCCGCCCCCTCCCCCCTCCATCATCCGCGGCATTGTTTCCTAAACAAGGCAGAGATATACTTCGGAGCTATTCGCTCCGTCCTATTCATCATATCAACACGGGGCTTACAGATCAATCAGGGGGGCCAAACGCAGGTGATATCTATTCTATTTATTCATGAAATAGCTGTCTAGACATCAAACTCCGGGAAGTGACTGCTGGCTATGACTGAATGCTAACCACAGTGAGATGCGTGAAAATATTGATGTTTCTTTTCCCCATAATGTCTGCGAAGGAAGGGCTGTAAACAACAATAAAAAAGTTGCTGTCAGAAAATGGGACATTTCCTGTTTTCAAATAGTTGTTTTTCCAGTGACAAGTGTGACTGCATTGTTTTTCTGCTTGCATACCTTCTCTGGAATTTATTTCATCATGGCTACAGTGCACTCTCAGCTGGGGTTTGATACAAAGCAAAACTGGTGGTATTATAGACTCACACCCCTGAGATGAAAATCCAAAGGACAAAGGTGGGTGAGGATACACAAAGTCATGCTTTACAAGTCTTCATATGGGTCTCAACTAAATATTTTATGTCACATCCTCTTTATAGCAGCGCTGTGGGTTAATGGGAAGCGGGTATGGTCAGGGAATGTTCGTATGGCGCACCAGGAACCGATAGGGTGGGAGGCCATTGTATTGCGTTCTGGTTCAAGCATGACCAATCACTGATTGTTGTGTTAAAATAGAGGATAGCCTGGCAAGAATGCCCTTCAGAATAAGTTACTCCTTGAGTCTTTACTGTCGGAAAAATTGCTTTAATTTCCCATTAAGGCTGGGTCAGAAGTTATCTAAAGCATAGTGGGGGGGCTGATTAAAATTAAACAGGGCTTGGAGGAAATAATCAGTGTTTTTTGTGGGGGGGTTCCATCGGCCCTGCCTGGTGTCTGCCACTGGACTGTGTATTTGTGTTCACTCATGGGAGTGCACCTGAGGAAAAGTGGGAGCGACGTGGCGCTGATTTGCGGTGATGAGCGGTTGATGAATCAGAGTGGGGAACCGAGACATTTTTCTCTGTCACATTGCCTTTTGGGCTTCATATTTCAATGTCTCGCGGTATCCCAGGGAAGCGAGAACACCCCCTTCCTTTGCTCACTCGCCCACCTATTGCACCTTTAATCACTTTTCTCTAACTTATTTCTGACTGGTAGCTTGAAAGTGGCTGCTTTAAAAGGGACTGTAAATTGGGGTGGTGGGTGCGAACGGACAGCCTGGGGAACATTTCTTACGGCGCTTGTTTAACAGTTGTGGCTTATTTCGCCCTGTTCTATTGAATTTGGAGATAGGGGGCATTGAAGGGTGAAGGGAGAGGGCGTTACTGATGAGAAATGTACTTCATAATGGGTCCCAGCATCTGCTCTAAGGAGATCTGTCTGTGTCTGTGTGCACGTGAGAGCCGTTAAGGCTACCATTCATCGCTTAATTCCATCAACAGACCATCTGTCTTGCTCACTCATTTGACCTCGTTGGGAATCAATAGCCAGTGTTGTCTACGGGATCTGAGACGCACTCCTCTCTTCCGCACTGCCTCTCCCTCCCGCTAAATGGAACACAGGCTTTACTCTCAGTAGCCTTGAAGACCATTTTTTCCTCGTTTCAAACCTTTACTCTTTGCTTCCTTCACTGGTCCTCATATGTGATAAAATCCCTGTCTTTAAAAAGATTATGCACTTTCACAAGCCTCCCCGGGCACTGCAGCGCTCAGACAGCAGAATGAAACAGAAAGATGGCTTCGGCTGGCTGATAGAACCTCTAGTTATCTGTAAACAATCGCGCAGGAGTGAAAGGGGATTCAGAGTCAACCTTGACACAGCGCTGTTCACTTGTTCCTTCCAGCTTCTTTCCCACGGCGAGCCAATTGACCATTGTGGACATGTTCTGAGGTCCCTTGCTTTCCATTTAGCGACTGCTGTTGCAATGTCTTTCATACGCGCACATACACACGAATGTGCTTTTCGACGCACACAGCAGCTGACCAGCGTGATTACGTGTGCACAAACACACGACGTACAATGACACATCACTTGGTTCCTCTGCAGAAGCCCGAAGCAATCATGGCGGATCCCCTCTGCAGTCTAACTGAGGGGGTCCTCTCTCTTAGAACCTCTCTCACCGCCCTGCTTCATCCTGCTTACTGCCCACGCTCTTCATCAAATTTCAACTGTCCTCTCCCTCACCCCCTGTGGCTCCAGGAAGGCCTCGTTTTCAAGCAAAATCAAGTAAGGGCCATTTTCTTCCATTTCGTCATATTGCAAATTACAGTTTTGCTAAAAGCTTTTTTTTAAATGTTTTTAATTATGATGATTTTTCTCTAGGAACTATTTAACACTTTGCAACGCGACTCAGGGATGCATAAAATGTTGAAGTCCCTGTGCTAAGGCCCCGACTGACCCTAGCGTTTACAGTTATAGTCATGGCTGCTCCTTTCATCTCCCTGGATGTGTTATAGAAGCTACTGTAATACTAAACTAACCGAAGCAGCGACAGTAGCGAGATCTGAACTGAAAAGGCAGAGGCTCGGGAGTCGACCTCTGTCGAAACCTGCGTGGGCGTCCTTCTCACAACGTAAGAATCGCCTGCAATCAGACAAACATAGCACACCATCAAACAGGTATACGGTAGGAAACAGGTATAAAGCTAAAGCAAAGCCACCTGCGTGGCTCTGACAGATGAAGGAAGACAAAATATTGGTGTATGGAAAAATAAATGCAGCACTGTCAAAATCCTGCTATTTCTTCACACCAGGCGATGTAAAGGGGAATTTGGAGGGGGGAGCACACGCATGGTTGAGCGTGAAATCATCTGAGGTAGAGCTAACCTATCCTTTCAGTGCCTTGGTTCGCTAGGGAACACAAAGAGTGCAGTGTGAGAGAAGTGTTCACATAGTATAATCAGGACATTTAGCGGGCGCTTTTATCCAAAGCGACTTACAATATTAAGGAACAGGTAGGGTTTAGACATCTTGCTCAAAGACACTTACAGGTAAGTCGGAAATGTTTGAGATTGGACCTTTCGGCCTTTAGAACTCTTTGGAACCAATGCTTTTATTGCTATTACTATGTATTACCTTGCCATTAAAACTTTTTAGAATGAGGTTGTTAACTAAGATTAGGTTTGTTGCTTGAGAACCTTCTAGAATAGCTTCTTGCTGTGGTTTTTCAATGGGTGTATTTGTGTGTGCCCTCCCTTTGTGGAAAAAGGGAGGGCTGACTTGTTTTAAGATACTATAGGAACTTTTTTCCCTTTGCAACCCTGGCATGTGTGTATGTGCGTATGTGTGTGTGTGTGTGCGTGTGTGTGAAACACAGCGTACAGAAGCCCATTACCTTTCCAATTAACCCGCGACAAGTGGCCCCGCTCTGCAACACCGACTCTGCCCGGCCTTTGCTGACAGGCCCACCAATGCAAAATAATACTTAGGCCATCTGTGTGTGAGGGATGCTGATGCTTCTTGGTAGCTAGATGAATAAGGGTTGTCTTACAGCAACTTTCTGCTCTGGCTGCTGCTTCTCCATCCACTCATCCATGCATCCATCATCTGGAATATCACCTAGTACCTACTGTGGGGGGGGGGCGCCCCCCCCCGCCCCCCCCCCCCCCCCCCCCACCCCCCACCCCCCCCCCCCGCCCCCCCCCCCCCCCCCCCCCCCCCCCCCCCCCCC
>JAOEHI010051991.1:0-17514 GCA_025447815.1 Percopsis transmontana | reverse complement strand
ATGTACTATTGCTAAACAGCTTTATTGATTAATATTTGCTAAATATATGCAAGCATAATATTCAGAATTTCTAACATTAGGCATCTTACTCATGATGTTCACAGGTAAACTGACTCTAGGGCTTGAACCCACAACCTTCCGGCTGGGAGTCCAACATCTAGACCACTAGACTATCCTGCCACCAAAACAATGGTTTGGCAGAAAGCTGCTCGTTCATTTCTTTCTGTACTAAATAATGCTTCTTCAGATACAAATTGGGGAAGTCAGAACCTAAAAGCTACGCTACCCTGCCCAATTGATTAAGAGGCTGCTAATCCTGCCCCACTTGTGTGTGATTGGAAAGAATCATTATTGCCCATCATGGAGTGAAGAGGTTCAGAGAACTGATCCTTGCCTGGTGACTCTGACTCACCCGCTGTGGCCATCCTCAGTCCCCCTACTGTACATCTTCAAGTTGAAGCTCAGGGACCTAATCAGGCTCAAGGCATAAAGGTGCCTGATCGCAAAATTCTATTTGTTTGATTGTGTGGTCAGTTTTGTTTGTCTGTAGGGATATGAAAGAGCTGGACTAATTGTAAAATCTGTCTAACATCATTCAATACCTCTCTGAAATACTCGGCCCCTGACATAATTTCTGGATTGTACCCTGTAACAGATGTTACGCACACACAGGCAGGTTTGTTCTGGCAGACATGTCTGGCAGGTTTATTCTCAAACTAATTGTGTATAAACACAGTCAGAAGCAAATCCAGGCGAGACGGGAGGGTATGGCGCGTAGCCTTCCGTGTACAATCGGCCCTTCTCTTCTGCTGCTCTCCTTTCACTGTGGAGACAGGAGATGATTGAATTGCCCACACCTGTCCCCAATCCCCTTGAGTCTTGTGAACCCACCCCAAATAATCTCTCCCCTACAAACAGCGCTAAATGTTTTGAAATGCAATTCTTAGTAATACATATTACTTCAAGTTACAGAACCTGCATCCTCTTGGCCTTGTCACAATCCTGTCCTTGACCTCCTGATCCTGGTTCATGTTTTGTTTGTTACGTTGTGTTTTTGTGTGTGTGCCATGTTCCATGTTGTGCATTTAAGTCAACACTGTAGTTTTCCAGTGTTGTGTCTGGCCACTCAGTTCTGCCCTGTTTCCCTTTTATAGTCCTCGTCCTTCTCCCAGTCCCGAGTCCCTCCCCTCTGCCACTTAACAGCCTCACCTGTTTCCCATTCCCCATCACCCCTAGTGCATTTAGTTTCTGCTCTCCTCTTTGTCTGGGCTGTTTCGTATTGTGTGTTTTGCCACAAAACGTTTAAGCCTGTTTACCTGCCTGTTGGATCTTGCCTGTTGGATCCTGCCTGTTCCCTGATGTTGTTTTTCCTACCACCTGCCTGTTCTGTTTACATTCTCTTTTGAATACCCTGTTGCCCACCATTGCCTGTTTTGATTTTGCCTCTGCCTGCCGGACAATAATAAACCAATTTTGGAACGTTACTCTGTCCTGTTTCTGCACTTGGGTCTTGCCCCGATACCTGACAGGCCTGCAATGACACATGTTTAGAAACCACACACAAGCTATTAATATGACAACATTTGCTATAGCAAAGTTGTAGAGCAGAATAGAGTGTAATGTACTTATCTGAAAAGTCAGGCGTGGCAGAGCATGTGAAATGTTTTCTGATGTATTCAAGTCCCTACCGGTCCACGGCTTTACTTAATAATTAAACAGAATGAAATATATCTTTAATCTCAGGCTGTCCTGGGTCTATTAGAACATGCCCAACATCTGTGAGGCTGTGAACTCTCACGTCTGTATAGTGTAGATTAGAATAGAATACAAGATTATGAACTTCCTGTTCCGGTGTCTCTACTCAATGTACATGAGTGTCCAACCTTTAGCTACTGTATGTACTGTAATTCAATAAAGATGTTCACAATCAATGTAATCAATCTTCCTCAATTGTCCTCAAATGTCCTTGATGATGAATCAAACATTCATCAAACGCCCCCCTCTCGTTCTTCTTCGCTGGTGACTTTAATTAATTAATAATTATTAGTTACTTCAAAATACTTAAGGGTACGATAGTAGAAGTAAGTGGTTATTGCCAGGTAATTTACAATCATTTTACAAAAAAGGAACATAACTGAGATTTTATATTCATTGTTTCTAAATGTAATAGCAGGTTACTTGTTATAGAGTAAATAACAGGTAAGTAGTCTAACTGTGAAGTGGGCTAGTAGGTATGAGAAAAAGTATAGGGTATGTGTCACGATCGGCGCGCTCACGGCCACGCGCGCATCGTGCCTCCTTTTCCCCGCAACGCACCTGGGGCGCATTAGGCCCACAGGTGCAGGACATTACTCTTTAGGCCGATGACTACTTAAGTTTGCCCAACAACCCCAGGAGTTGTTGGGCATTGTTTCGGGTTCATGCCCTGTATGTGTGTGTGTGTCATTAAAACAACGCTGTCTAGCGTTTCATCCGCAATTCCACCTGTCTGTGTTCCTCTGGCTCGCGCTTACTCTCGCTCTCTACACACCGTCAGTTACAGTATGATTGTACATGTGTGTGGTAATTATAATCATTTAAACATACAAGCATACAAATAGGGAAAGTAATGTGTTTGTAAATGACCCGGAAATAAATCCCCTTACTTGAACTATCACACCCCTAAGTAAATTTAAGTAACCTATAATTATATTTAGAAGTACAATGACTGAAATCATAGTTTGTGGAGAATTTGGAGAATGGAGGGACTGACCACACACTTGCATACACGCTTAAAGCGTGATTTTGGCTCTTTAGCTTGACTTATTAAGTCAATATATTGTTCATAGAACAGATGATTGGCAATATTTCTAAAAAACATATTCTCAATGCATCTACTAAACTTCGATTAAAACTTTAACATACAGGATTATGTTGAGAACACATACTACCAGTAGAGACGGAGATTTGATTTGCAGACATGTTAGAGGTATGTTTTTGAGAAACAATGGAAGTGAAAATGGTTGTCAGTTTATCTCTTTCCAATCTATCTACTTGCCCCACACGCAAACACACGTGTGGGCATACACGCACACTTTAACAATGCACAACCTGTCCCCACCTCTCCCAGTATCTTCTCCTTGCACAGTGACAGTGACCTATCTGCAGTGACAGAACTGTGTACTCTACTGTGCACATGTCAATCACAATTATTAAAACAATATGCCATGAGAGGTTGTGCACCCAGACGGTCTCTTGTAGCTTATTGCTTTTATAAATCGCCTAGGATAGCAATATAATAAAAAGACACCAATACTCAATAAATAATCATTTAATTCTGATAAAAATAATAATAAATAGAACAATTCTTCTTATTACATATAATAAATGCAAGCAGTAGCCGGATAATATGGAGAAGAAATGGAAAGAAATATTTTACATCCAAAAATTTTAAATTTAAGTTACATTTAATTTATGGCTTTTCGCCCAGTGTTAGGACTGAAATCCCCCCATAAAAGCCCACAGCTGCCAAAGAAAATAAGTTGTACAGGCTGTAAAATTGTCTACTAATGATTGCAACAAAACAAAAATCAAAGCTATTTTATTATTATATAAAAAATATATTTTCTTTGTTTCAGTTCTATCTTTCTCTCATTGTTTTTTCTCTTCCTTATCACACCATTCAACCACAGTGAACCACAGTGAACTGGTTGTTAATCCAACTATCCAGCTATAGCCTATTCAACAGTTTGCTCAGACAATTTCAGTTTAAGACCGGAACTATCCATTTATTTTACGTCTTTTTGACTAAATGGTTTGTTATTCCTATATGAGATGTTTTTTACTGTAGAACATCTTCATAACAAAATGCTTGAAATCTTCGCTTTAATAGCCTACCAATTCCTCTTCACTTGTTCCAAGATTCACTGGTACAAAACACACCCTGTGAATTTGGATGGTAAATTACCACAGTCCCGTAAGAGAAGGCCATTCTCTAACTTTTACAGTCTGTGAAAGCATTGGAGATTCACTACTCTTTGTTAAAGAGCTTCAATCAGGATGCAGTGATTGCCTGGCCGGATGCAAACCTTCTGAAATAAATTTGATAAACTGGCATTTATTAGTGGGTCTTGTTTGAGCCCTTCCCCGCTTTCGTTCATGTATTTTCTCTGAAACAATAACTGTCTCTCCTGCGAGATTCTCTTATTCATTACTGTTGATTAATCGAAAGGGAAAAAAGCAGGCCCTGTTATTTTTCCTGGCTTATTTTTTCTTGTTGTTCTCTAGCTATTGTTGTATGTCTCTCTATGGCCATTCCCTTTCTCTTGTTCCGTCCCTCAGTCTTTCAGCTTTCAGCCCCCCCATCAGTTCTACGTCTGATGTTTTCCTAACAAATTATGGTTTGCTACAGTATTCATATAGATTGCTCTGCATTGCTTCTCTGGGCTTCACAGAAAAAAACTAAACAGATACATTTTCTGCATGGTTCTCAAACTTCTCCTTGACTCAAAGTAATACACAGGCTCTCCTAGCTCTCCGTTCCCCTGCAGACGCTCCTGTTCTCCAGCCCGCAACCAGCCTGCTTGCTTCACCGGTCATCCCAACGCTTCGCTGCCCAACGTTTGCCTGTGCTTTCACTTCTCCTGTACTGCTGCCTGGTATTCGACGTCCTGCCTGTCCATCTTTTTGCTATTCCGTCTTCACCCACCTGGAACCAAGCGCCCCCCTTCTTCAGTCTCGGTCAACGACCCACTCCTGTCCTAGTTCTGCTCCTGCCTACCCTTCTGGTACCGTAGCCCCGTTGCCAGTGCCCTCACGTTACCGACCTTAGCCTGCCCCCCACTCTGCCCCTGCCAGTCCTTTTAATAGATACGTAACCGAACTATTCAGTTTCGTGTGATTCTCTTGCCTGCGCTTGAGTGCCAATCTCCAACCCTGACATAAACCGAACTGCATTAGTGAACTATAAAGTATAAAGCCTTGCCCCAGACGCTATAAGGCTACAATAGACTAGGCCTTGCAATCAATGTATTATGCTAGGGGGCAGGATAATCTAGTGGTCTAGGCGTGGACTCCCAGCCAGAACGTCATGGATTCAAGCCCTAATGTTGGCCTACCTGTTAGCATCATCCTTGAGCAATATGCCTAACCCATATCTGCTCCATGTAATAGCAACATGTAATTGTAAGGTGCTTTGGATAAAAGCGTTTGCTAAATTTAATTCTAACTTTTGGGCAAACAGCCCAAAAACTAAATAATGCAACACTGCTCACTTTGCTGTCGCCTATGCTGGCTCTGCAAAACTTTGTTGTCTGTGTCTTTTGAAACATGTATTAATTAAGAAAAAGGTTATCTCTTACTCTATGATATGGATGCCATCACTATACAGGCTAAAGTTGGTGGTTTGCGGGTCGGGTCGGATTCGAGTGATACACACTTGCACACACTTCACACACAGCCCAACAAACATACACATATCTCCCCAATGCAGTCTCGGCAGTCTCTAGCAGTGTCAGGCCTTTCACACATTTTCCTACACTTCCACACAGACACACATCTCTCTGTTACGAGTCTCGGAGAAGACTTACAACACACTGACTTTGTGATGGATTATTTTGTATGAAAATACAGGGGATGTGATCCTATATAAATCTATTTTGATTTCATTTGTTGATATAGGAAATGCCTCATTTTCTGCAGTGTTTGTGTTGATATAAGTCATTTTATTTAGATAATTGGATCGGTTAGGGTATAATTTACAAATTGTAGCTGTTCCAAATGATGGTCAAAACATTATTTTGACCATTTGATCATTATTTTTAAAGGCATCATTTGACATCTGGTAGAAAGTAAAACCAATAAGTGGAATGTTTGATCTGAGCTTTGAAGTTTGGAGGCTCAAGTGTCAATTATTTTTAGTAACTCTTGGAACAAGGGACACCTCTAGTTCAAAACACACACCCACACACACAAAGAATAGTCTTTCCTGGAGTACCTAAACAACACCCTGTCTTCTGGAAAGGTGCAGTGACACGAGTACAGTTTGTTGCAATGCAAACATGCACAGTAATGCACAAAAAAGAGCATGTATGTTTTTCTGGTTTTGTACAGCTACGGATTTTACAGACGTTACAAAGATTTTTTGACGACACGATCTTGGAGGAAGACAAGATGAAGACAATGCTGAAACATGGATGATATCCTGTGCAATCTGCTTATGAATACATTTACATCTTTGTTCCTGTTGGAACAATCAACACAGTTCATAATAAGGCTAACCTGCTGTGGTAAAAGCATGCTGGGCTTCCTGCCTCAATGATCTGATCTGTTACAGAGAATTGTGGGACAAACAGGACTCATCATGGACTTTTGCAGCTCAACATTACACAGTCCTAAGAAACAGACATTCATCGTATATAAAAAAAATAATGTTTTTTTTTTTGGGTTTTCTACTTTTAAAGTAAATACAAACCCCCGTGTGAGAGCCCCCCCCCCCCCTTTCAATCAGGCAAGGTTTCCTGGCACCTAACCTTTACGACCTCCCCCCCACCCATACCTAAAATAATTCATCGAGGACAAAGACATTGTTGCCTTACTGCCAACAGGGTTTGGGAAAAGCCCAATACACCACCTTGCACCATTGGTGGTAAAGACATTGGAAAAAAGGAAATAACTCATATGCAGGGTGTGATTTGGCAGGGCCCCCCTCTGGTCTATATAGATTTTTCCAGGCCCAGTAATTAGCCACGTTCTGTTTCCGCCACTGATTCATTTGTCTATTGTATAGCCCCACTGTGGTTGGTGATATATTTTCATAAATAAAACCTTCAACGGCATTCAAAAACATCCAACCCTGGTCATATGGTTCTCAATGCCAATTGGTTAAAGGCTACTCCAAAGTTTAAAAATTAACCCGAGTTCTATGCTCATTAGGATGCAATGACTGGAAACAATCCCCAATGGAGCGTGGCCAGACTAACTGTTTACCTTCCTCACTACTACATTTCATATTGAATTTAGACAACCTATCTACCTTTGTTAAGCCAACTGCCAAAAAACTGTTATATTTGTGATCTTTGACAGTGATTTGAGGTTTGACAAATAGATCAGTTGTCTACCAATATATACCAACTGCAAATTATTTCCAAAATCCATTGTTTTTTGTCATTCTCCAACCTTGACACAGTAATCTAGGCTTTAATATTGGGGCGGCAATAGCTCAGTCTGTAAGGACTTGGCTTGGAGACCAGAGTATGTTGTCAGTATGTTGTGCTGCCTGTATGATAAATGGAAATTGCAAAGGTTTCTACAGCTCCAGAATATTGTCTAGGAGCTTCAAGGTCAGACTTCACCATCAGAATGTTTCTCTGCAGGAATCCCCAAGCTTGATCAAAAGCCGTGGTGAATACAATGACATCTGGCTGTCCAAAAAAAGGCTCTCCCAAAGCTTGCTATACTCAAGCCTCTAATTATTACATAATCCTTATTCTCCTCTTATTTTCTATTCTTCCTGCCTTTCCTTCTTTGGTCGTCTCCTCTGTCCTCTCTTTTAATTTTCCCTTTTTCCTTTTTATCACACAACTCCCATAGGGACCACAATGGAAATACGCCTCTGGGCTGGTTATGTACAGTATACAGTGCTTTATCCACTGTATCAGAGCTCCACATATTCCCAGCAACTCAAATGAATAACGAATCCCTTGTTTCTTCACCATCTAATTTTCCTCTTATTTCTTCGTTCCGCTCCTATTCGGCCACTGTTTTTCCTCACAAAGATTCATCCAACTACCCGAGATGGTTCCTGTTCCCATGGTTCCTGTTACTGAGATGGTTCCCGGGGTGATTCCATACAAATAGAGATAAATTCAATCAGGAATAAATGTGTTTTAACGATTCAAATAGAGACATCGGGGAAAAACAGATACAATAGGGATTATGCCATAATGGCTGCAAACATCAATGTATAAAATCAAGCATTTCAGTCGACATCTTCTCAGTCACTTTAATTACTTAACAACAATCGTGAGAATTAAATCCTCCCATTTCCATTTTAAAATACTGTAGCAGGAATGAAACATTTTAGAACACTTCTGCAGCTCCGTTTGCAATTTCAGTGCCATAATTATCCCCTCCATGTCTCAAGTATTAATATTTGAAACACTCTGGGAAGAGAAAGATTCTCTCATTAGCACATTTGACATCTAAGTAAAACTTTTTTTTTTTTCCTCTGAAAGAGAGTTGTGTCATATCCTGTCCTTTAAATTCTTATTGGACAGCTTTACTCTACCCTTGTTTAATCTTCACAAAATCACTTACTACCACTAATTGAGCCATTTCTGTATAACACACATACTGTACAACAAGGCAATTTAGTGTGGTCTATATTATTACTGGAATAGTTGCTCTACTAAATTTTTGAATGATTGTGTATTTGCATTTAGAAAACATCTGCATCTGGATACATTCTCACAAATACATGATCAATTATCAATTTGATATTTGATATTTTTAATACACAATAAATGTTCAGGAGATTACCTTCCCCCACTTGGTCCATTTAAACGAACCCACCTCATTAATTTGTGGCATATGAATTAGCTACCAGGAAATTAATTGTGAAAATGTCAGTTAGTAAGTAAGTGTTTTTTTTAATGATCCCTTGTTCTGTTCCCGTCTGTTTTGTTATATGCATTCAGCTTTTACTCTGTCAAAAGAATAACACAAATGTCATAGAAGCCCAATAATTCATAATGTCTCCCATAATTCCCACCCGTGTTCCTGCCTGGAACACAATCAGGTTTCAGTTAGTTGGTTATAAAGGTCATGAAGTTTATGAAGAGAGGCTGGCAGTCAGAGGAACCTCAAAGTGAGGATTCAACTGTCATTTTAAATTGCCAGCCTGTGTTCTGCACTCTTTTCTCCTCTCCATTACCGCCATCAAATTCCCATTGCTCACACCTCCTTCACTCCTATCCCCCCCTTCCTCTCATGTCCCCATTTCTCCCTTCTCTCCTCTTTTGCTGACTTTTGCTGAGTTTTGCTGCACTTCCAGTCTGCCTCACTGACTCGGACATTACCATATGTACAAAGAACAAAGAATCTATAAAGCAGATTAATTTGTATTTATTTGATTGAAGCTGTAAGGTGTTGAACCCCTGTAGAAGTGTAACTTATTTGACTTGACTGTGATCCCAAACATTTCAATTAATTAATTAATTAATTAATTGTTAATTAATTATCATAATTAACTTGGACGACAGCTCAGGGGCACTTGTAAATATCTTTCATGCCAGAGAAAGAAATTATGTATGAATTGATGAAAGTGTAAATACGAATGCCATTCCCCCATTGTTAAAAACCTGCCTAATCTGCAACAAAGGCCAGCGAACCCATGAGCCCCCTACCTCAGGACAGAGGTTAAAACAGGGTCACACACAGAGGCTGTGTATTTTTATGAAAAATAAATATGTACAATAACCCTAGTTGCATAAGTACCACTGCAAACATAACACTAGTGGGACATTCTTTTAGACCAGTTAAAGTGACATTGAACTATGAAAAATCAAACTGTTATATTTAATCTAGGATATCTAGATTGAAAATGTGATTTGGGATTTAAAATAGTTTAATCCAAATTGGATGAGCACTCACTGAGACACACACACATAGCACTTAAAGGTATATAAGTGAAAGATACTATACTACAACAAAAAGTCCCTAATGGTTATTTCGGTGCATGCTTTTGTTCTCATGTATCATAACTATAAGGTTGCCAGTTATCAGTTTTGTGAGAAGGAATGATTGTGTGACAGACAGAAAAAGAGCATCGAGGGAGATCTGCTTATGGGGTCTGGGGGGGGGGAGACAAGGTAATAGGAGAGAGGAGAAGAGAGGAAGGCGGGGTGTTTGATGAAGCAACCAAATAATTCTCATTCACATGCACACTCACGCACACAAACATATATGTCTCTGTGTTCCCAGCATCTTTCCATGCATATACGGATCACCTACCTTTCAAGCTTTGTTCAGCTCTTCTTTCTGTTTCCTGCCCCTCTCTCTCTCGCCCCACCCTCCTTTTCTCTGGTACCCATGGACATGTTTTCCCCCTCATATGAAAACCCACTGCCTCCACTATTTCACCTTTTCCTTCAGTGTAAAACACAAAGTGGCTGATTGAGTTCTTGCTTTCCACCGTAAACTAGCCACACAACGGGGCAGACAGCTAAATAGACAGACACACTGGCTTAATAAACACTCCATAACACACCAACATATTGTTCTTAAGTGTCTGCATTAAATGGAGGAAATTCTTTTCAATGGTTTTCATCAGGGGGGCAAGGTCTGACTCTAGGCTTCAAGCAGCCGTGTTTTGTTTGTTTTGCTGGTGGTACTGAACCCGGAAGAACTGGCTTGAAATACACACCCCATTCGAAAAATTGGTTTTACTGTTATGCTCGTTTCTTTTCCAGGTTCACATGTCGCTTCATACTCTTCCTTTGGTGCTTCTGTACATCGATTCATTCTATCAATGGTAATATACACAGTTTGGACGATTATTTTTCATGACGTAACTACCAAGTTACAGTCGTTTGTCGGTATCTGCTGTGGTTGTGCACTAGCAGAAGCCGGGACCGGAGCGAGCACAGAATCAATGAATATGTTATGATGTTAGTGCTAAACATTAGACAAAACATACCTACAATTATATAATTAGAAAATTAGAGTCCTCAACAAAAATCTGATTGTATTTGATACTGTTCTACAGAGAGAATGCATGAGGTTTGGGATCAGAACTCCAGCATCGACGGTGACGTACTCTTCCTGTGGTCCTGCGCATGGGCCAATGGAACTCTTTCAGGAGAGCGCAGCCATAATCCTTGATTCACGTGCCTCGCTGCACCAATGAGCTAAGCTCATTGGCGCTGTTAGGAAGTATGAGGCGCCTAGGTGTCTATTTAGTCAAAATTTCTCTCTTTTCCTCTCCCGCTCAACCAAGGTTAGATAGCTTTCTCACAGGCCAATCCTTACAGAGAAAATAGGCTCTCAACTGTTCCCTTACCTTTCCACAGTGCCTTTATTCTCCCAAGCCCTCCAGCCAGCAAAACTTTAATTGCTTCCCCTCTCCGACCCTTCTTATCTGTACCTCTCGGTTCCTCTGCAAATCTCTCCTCCCAATTCAGGTTCAATCTCTCTCCTAGTTCCTTTTGTGGTTTAAGCGTCTTCCTCTGGTCCCACTCACTACCTCCTCATTCCCTGCTGCCCTCTCTGACAAAAGTTCAGGCTGATTTAATACAGACACACAACATGGTATATTGTTCAATATGGTGCTGACCCATAACCCATAACCATCTCAACAAGAAGAAAAAAAAATGTAGGATAGAAATAGACAGTTGACAGCAGAAATAGACAGTTGCGTGTGTTACATCTCGAACTGCTCGGTGCAGTTCCACTCCCTGTTAGTTATGTCTTCCAGTCTGTGTTTCCTTGTGTTGTATGTGTTGCTCTGTTCCTGGTTTTCTGTCTCCCTTACTCCCTTGTGTGTTGATTGTTTTCACCTGTTTCCCCTTCTATATAAACCCTGTGTTCATCTTCGTTTGTTGCTAGATTATTTCGTATTTTCCCTGTTCTCTAGTCCCCTATGTTGTCTGTCTTCCTGGTTATTGTTCTCGTCTGCCTGCCTTTGTTGCCGATTCCTGCCCGCTCATTTTGTACCTTTGCCTTTGTGGAATACCGTGTTGCTGAACCCTGCCTGTACCTCGACCACGATCCTGCCTGGTCCTTTTGTACCGTTGCCTTTGTGAATATACCTTGTTGTCGAACCCT
Source organism: Percopsis transmontana (assembly GCA_025447815.1). Taxonomy (NCBI): domain Eukaryota; kingdom Metazoa; phylum Chordata; class Actinopteri; order Percopsiformes; family Percopsidae; genus Percopsis; species Percopsis transmontana. The sequence continues at coordinate 5,712 of JAOEHI010051991.1, read as the reverse complement.
GCCTGTACTTGGACTATGGTCCTCCGGAGTACGCCTCTTAATTTACCTACTTTTCTATCCCATGCCTCCCTGCATTTGATTCCCTAGTTCAGTAACAGTGTGAAAATAAACACACGGCTAAGCCGCTCTGCACCTCTTCACACCATGTTTGCCTTGACAAAGCACCGGTTTGAATTCAGTGTGGGGAATCAGGTCATCTCCTGGGGGCAGACGGATTTTCAAACGCATATATTTTATAGGTGGAGCTAAACCATGGTCCAAGTAGAAAATAATTTAGGACACCATGTTTCAACAACATTTGGTAACATATTTGAAGGGGTGACTGACATGACACCCTCATAACCATGACATGACACCTGTCATGAACATTAAGGAGTCTTTATGAATGATTATGACTGTTGTCATTAAGTGTCATTAAAGTAAGTAAGTACATTGCCATTTTGACATTTTTTGGGATGTCTTAATATTTAATAATTATACTTATAATTAATAATAATAATTATATAGCGTTTTTCAAGACACTCAATGCACAGGAGAGGATATTGGACGAGGAGTGTTTGTATACTGTATGTGTGTGTCTTCCATAGACTAAATAGACACATAGGCGCCTCGGATTACACCTGCGCCATGCGCAGTATCACAGGAACAGTATGTCAGAACCTGCGATGCTGGAGTTCCTGATCCCAAACCTCATGCATGCGTGCCGTAGAGCATGTCATGGTTATAAGTGTGCCATGTCAGTCCTATGCACATCCCTTCAGATAAAGTGATACCCAACATTTTCTAATAGCAGGTAGTCATAAGATGTGTGAACCGCCCATTCTGACTCCATTCTCACTCCATTCTCACTCGATAACTGAACATGACCCTTGTGCAACGAAGCGGTATTAAATACCTCAATGTCTCCCTCTCTCTTTCTCACCACCCCCACAGGCTAACTTGGCAGTGCAGGAGTACCTTTTGGCTCTTGCCAACACGCTCACCGATAATAATGCCCTCATGGAGAGATCGATGGATAGCTTTACACCCACCTTCACACTAGAGAGCATAAAACATAAAAAGTGCCACAGAAGGTTTCCTTGCCAGGGTGAAAAATCTATGCATTCGACCGTTCAAGCGAATTGCAGCTCTGGGGTTAACCTGGAGTTTCATGTCCAATTCATTATACAACAGTTAGTTATGGCCAAGCAGTTTTTGTTATGATATCTGGAACAAAGTCATTTTGATGGATGGACGTGGAGGACACCATGATCTTCCAGGGCTTACTCCCACTTAGAGAGGCCACTGTATAGCCGTCCACATTGAGCTAGGCCTTAATGGCTTCAATACCAACCTTTGCAAATGCATCCGTTTGTCTGTTTGTGTCTTTTTTTCACTGTTTCAGGCTCTTACTTTTCTATTTAAGTCTTGCATTTCCCTAAAGTACAATTTTAATGGTAATTCAACCTGAAGAACACTTAATATTGAAATTACGTAAATATCACATCTAACAGAAACACTGTTTTATGTGTTTTCATGGTGTGTGCATGTGTCCATCTTCGTGCGTCTTTCGCATGTCTATTCCGTCCTTGTAGAGAACTCACTGTTCCTTCCAGAACAACAGCATGTAAATGGATCAGCGTATGCGCTGATGTTCCCTGATTAGAAAATCAGCACAAACCTAAAAAGAAAGGAGTCCTTTTCATAATTTCTTGATTATGAAGCGATGCTGTTCATGTTGCCATCAACTCTTTATCTTCTTGTGCAAGGCTCTGACAAGGGCTGTAGAGTTTGACATGAGAAACGCTGAAACCAGACAGTATGTATTGATTTACTGTAAATAGACACCATTGCTGTTGGGCAAAATCGACGTCTTATTATTATCTGTGAAATGCTGATAAAGTGATGAATGTGATTACTGCTTTGAAGGTTCTGTTGACCTCTTGATATATTAAAAAAAAAACTTCTGTTAGTGTCAGACTTGGTCAGTCGATTTCTGCCACTGAACACTGCTTTTTACACGACAAGTCCCTTCTAGATAGATAGATACTGTATATAGACAGATAGACAGTGTGTTACACATACTGTCACCATGAAGTCAATTAGACTAGACTTCTGTCCCAAGTACAGCTGAAGTCTTCACGCTGTCAGTTTTAATTTAGGAGTTCAATGTCACCGGCTTTTATACCACATCACTATGATATAACAAACAATTGAACCATTTCTGCCATACTTACTGTAGGCACAGTTTAATTTTAAAATGGGATATTTTATGGGGCATTGCAGTTTTAGAGACATCTAAAACATTCAGAATTCCTGCACTGCATGTTTCCAAAATCCTTTCCACCAGGATATTGCTGAATTCTACAGGTGTAGCAAGACCAATCAAGGAACTTGCTAGGGACAATCTCATGCTGAGAGAATTGAATCTGCAATCTCATTATACATTTCCAGGGATCTGGCCTACTTGCCAACCAGACAGTTTCACAAAGTCTTCTCCCAGTAGCCTTACCAACCCCACTTCTATGTATTAAAAATTGCTTCATCTCACAACCCATAGTTCAAATCAAAACATGTCAACCAAGCCTATCTAGAGGGGCCAATGACAATGACATTTCACTGGGAACACCAAGACTGCTAGTTTGGATCTATGAGACTGGTCTTTGAAGGCATCTACTGGTGTTATATTCTGACTGAACAATGTCAGCCACTTCACAGGATAGTTTCAATAAAGTTTTGATATGCGTTACATATTATTTTCTATTTCCAGATCACATCATTAAACCATAAGTGGGTGGTTGACAAAAAAGCAGAAATATTCAAGTTTTATAAACAAGAAGTAGCCATAGCACATACATAGCTTTAAAGTCCGTACTCCTACATGCATTAAAGTATATAATTACTTTTCATTTCATATTTTCACCTTCACTTTTTAATGTTTTTCTGTAGAATACCAATGCAATGGTCATATGGTTTGACATATCAGTTATTCTCTAAAAATGTAAAATATTCAAATGTTTCTGTTTAAGGCACACTACATATTGATTTCCAAGCACTGACTCTATCAGACATAATATTTCAGGTGAATTCTATAAGACTAAAGCATACATAACAGAAAATGATTTTGACCGTGTGTGGCATAAATTTCAACATTAAGTCAATGTCATTCTAATATTTCACTGGCAAAACCATTGATTCTTATTACTTTTTATCACACCAAATAATTTTTAATAACACCATATGATGATAAAATAATATAAACTTTCTTCACAAAAACTCCAAGACCTTTAAGTAAGTTCTAGCTTTAAATATGAGCAACAAAAGCATTAAGGGTAAGGAATTAAATTATTTAGTGAGTCTCTCCATATCTGTCGGTTTTCTGAAAATATTCAGATATTAGTAAGTACACACTTTAAACTTTTTAAACAATACCAATTTTTATTAGTATGGGACACCATGGATAGGTAAAATTGTATGCCACGTCATCCACCCAAGTACTCTTGATTGAGGATGTAGAAGGGGAGTTAGACCTTGCTCTAGACAACAGCATTGAGAGAAATTTCACTCCACTCATAAGGTAATAAAGTGCCACAGTCACAACAGTTAGTTGTAGCATACATGTCCATTGCTGTGAGCTATGGTTGAACATAATTTTTTATAAGACAATGCACTGTAGCAAAGAAACCACTTAAGCTAACCACACTAACTTACTTGACTTAATGTCAAAATGATAGACAACCTCCATTATTTGTATATATTTTAAATGCTTGGTGGCAGTGGGGCAAATTGATTTTAAAACCTAAAGGCTTCAACACTCAAATGCTTTTGATTGAATGAAGACATGAAGAAAATATTTTGCGCACAAGCTGTGCACAAGCTGCTCATAATTTGGTGCATGATTGCTCTCACATGAACAATATTCAGTCAATTAATTGAACTGACTGGGAGGTGTGGGTGGGTACAGTGGCTAGAAGTGAAAGCATTATTTAATTATAATTATGAGTGCTGTGATGTTTGTGGTGAATTAAATGGTTAGCTGAAATTGCAGTTTTCCAATGATAGCTTTATGATATTGGGTGCCAGTTATATATGAGGGATGAGAAGAGTAACTTACATTTAAATATTCAATCCAATTGTGTATCTCCTTGTTAACAACAAGGAGAAACAGCAGCACAAACCAACAACAACCCAAATGAGTCCATAATTATCTAGCTTAGTGGGATAGTTAGTCCCATTATTACTAGCATGCTGGCACAAGGAAATAAGCATAGTGTTCTTGCTTTTAATACCAGCAGTTAAATGGATTTCTAAGCCTAAACGTTTGGTCTAACGAATAAGGTCATAATTAAAACACAATTATATTCTGAAACCCCCTAGAGGTCTCATTGCTTCGTAGAAAGTGCATTTTCACTTGACGGAGCCGTCAGTACCTCTGCCTGAGTCTCCATCTCTCTGTCCTGTTTTCCTCTCTATCTGTGTGTGTGTGAGCAAGTACATGTGTGTGCTTACAGACCCTGTTGGCACCTTGACCCGCTGTAGCGATTTGACGACATATGTAATGTATACATTTGGACCACATATAAAATTGGCCCACATCCACAATGGAAAAGATCAGATTTCACTTGGGCTGACTAAGGTTGTTAACACTGTCGTGAAAAACAATCAGACCTGAGTGACACGAGCAAAAAATTCGGATTTAAGTCTCTTCAACCTGCAGTCTGAATGTAGCCTATGAAACCTTGTCCCAACTCTGATTCAGCCTGCCGTTTTAGTACCTGTTTTCTGTTTACCTGTTAATGACCTATTGCCTGTTAGTCGACTTAGATCCCGCCTGCTGTTTCTGGTCTGTCCCTCCTGAGCTCTGTTTGGCATTTGTGACTTTGGACTGTTTTTGGATTACGAGATTGGACTGTGAACATTCTGGACTGTGAATAAATCCCCCCTTTACTGTACCTGTTGGTGTGCACTTGGGTCCTGACAGGAGTGCACTTGGGTCCTGACAGGAGTGAGAAAGCTAGTATTGGACTGTCCCATAGGTAGAAAATATTTTTCTTTAGCAAGAACATTCTGACAGCTTTTATATTTTCAACAACAAAAAAGGCGCACCACCACCAAAGGCGCATGTTGTCCGTTTCCCACATTTAAAAGCACAAATTGAAAGGTTATTGCTTGTCAAAGCAGCTGCATTAGCGAAATAATATAGTACTATAGAGTGGTGTATTCCAAATGCATTGTGTTGCTAGTCTATGCGCATCCTTGCAACATTTGACTTAATTATGTATGCATGCAGTAATTAGCTTATGCATGCATTAATGACTTAATTCATTATTTGAATCATTATTTATGTCACACTTCCTTGTTCTGCTATTTTTAACAGCATCAGTATAATTTGGCTTGATTTCACATTTGATGGACTTAATCCACATAATCCACAAACGCGCGCGCACACACCCAAAGTCACAGTCCTGAGGCTACGAGGCATTTCTCTCCCTCTCATTAGCGCCTCTCAGCTTCTGGCTCAGGCTGAAGCCACTTCTGCAGCTGACACCTTCTATCTGTCACTCCTGCACCCTCTACATACACACGCACACGCAGTCGCACAAACAGCAGCGCAGAAGCCTACAGCCCAAATGATCTCTCTCTCTCTCTCTCTCTCTCTCTCTCTCTCTCTCTCTCTCTCTCTCTCTCTCTCTCTCTCGCTCTCGCGCCCGGGCGGGCACGCGACGAGCGGCG